>JAHHFK020003857.1:290000-587500 GCA_024533555.2 Aedes koreicus | reverse complement strand
AGTGTTTGTTTACTTTTCGAACCATCTCCGGATCGCGTTTTTAATAGTGTTAAATCGGATCTTTTGAGTCGTGTCTTGTGTCGCTTTGTTTTCTATCGATTTGTCCGTCTCTGTTTAGTGAAAGTTTTCGCGTAGTGAATGGTAGAATTGAGAAATCATTCTACACAGATTTTGCTTCGCGAAACAGAGCGGTGCATTTTTTTGCCGTTTGATTCGTGTCTGATCTTGTTCCACTTTTCGGACTACCGTACATCGCGCGGGGACGCATATACAGTGAAAAACGAAAATACTGAACAAAGTTTGATTGGAGCGGCAGAATCCATCTCCGTTTGGAGTGCCATCTGTATCTGAGATTGTGAACCTACTTATTGGCGATTTCAATCTGAGTATTAAAAGCCGAATTCGACGATATGGCGGCTACTGATAGTGCTTGTGATCGCTGTGCTAAAACTGTGAAGAAAAACGAAGATTGCATCGAGTGTATGGGCTTCTGCAATAATGTTGTCCATATGAAATGCGATAACCTGAACATCCCATTCATGAAAAATATTCGGGAAAGAAACAACCTGTTCTGGATGTGTGACGAGTGCACGAAATTGATGAAGTTTGCCCGATTCAAGAGCGTGGTATCATCTCTCGGCTGTGTGATCTCTGTGGTGCTCGAAAATCAACTGTCCGGATTATCTGAGTTGAAGGCCGAGATTTCGAAAAACAACAAGCAGGTTGCAGATGTTATTGTCGAAAACAACAATCAAGTCGCTCAACTCGCCAATATTGTAAACGCTTCCACTCCTGGACGTGCACCAAATAAAGAACGTCCTTTCAAACGTCGTCGGGAAGATTCTGAGGCCCCTAATCTGGTTACCACCGGAACTAGGAATACCGAGAGCAACAGTGTGCTAGCTGTCAAGCCTGCTCCGAATTTATTTTGGGTGTATCTATCCCGGTTCCACCCAAGTGTGAGAGAAGATGTAGTAGAAAAACTTGCTTGTGATGGCCTAGAAACCCGTGAACTCATTAAAGTAATATCGTTGGTGAAGAAGGGTGCTGACCTTAGTTCGATGAACTTCGTATCGTTCAAGGTAGGCGTTCCTGTCGAACTTAAAGATGCGGCATTAGATCCAGGAACCTGGCCAGAAGGAATTGTGTTTAGAGAATTTGAAGGTCAGCCAAAAAACGCTGTTTGGCTTCCTCCTGCTGTGTCGATTACCGTTGCTCAAACACATGTATGCACTCCAGTCGGAACCCCCTTTGGAACACCAGCACCTGTCCACACACCAGCCCCTTTTGTGACTCCAGCCTCACAAACCAATCCACCTTCCATCTCGGACGACATCTAATCACCACTCCTAGATCAAACGTATCTTCTTTTGGACATCCAGGACGCACCATAGAAAGCAATATGGGAATCCCCAGTTCCTCTAACTCAGTCGTGCCGGTTGCAGCCAGCGTACATCATAGTCGTCCTGGCCCTGGGATTAGATGTAGACTGGGGGTCTCCCAACCTGCTCCGTCAGGCAAGTACAATTTGCACCATTCACCTTCACTCGATCGTTCGCTGCCTTATGCTGGTTCGAATTTCAGCACACTATTGGCCACCCATTCTCAAGAAGAGCTTTTGACATCACCGACCTTACATCAGACATTATAGCTTGGTTCAAAATCGAACGATACTCTTTATGGACACCCAGGATGCACCGTAGAAAGCAATATGGGAGTCCCCAGTTCCTCTAACTCAGTCGAGCCTGTTGCAACCAGCGTCCTGGCCCTGAGCTTAGATGTGGACTGGGTGTCTCCCAACTTGCAACGTCAGGTAAGTTCAAACATAAACGTGAATTTTCGCAGCCTGATGCTGTTCCCAATTCCAGTACCTCCAATTCCTCGTCCTCACCTGCAAGTTGGCATGCTGGAATTGCCTTTGCTACCTCATACGCAACTATAGTTCCGCCGTCTGCCATCCTTGATGGTTACGAACCTCTCACCGATTGTGTTGAAGCTGCCTCGCTCCAGAAGTTAGGAAGGAGAAAATCCGTTCAGCCCAATTCGTCCGTCTGCCGTACACAGGACCTCATAGTTTTCTACCAAAACGTCGGTGGAATTAATTCGAATGTCCTTGACTCCCGTTTGGCTACCACTGCTCACTGCTATGATGTTATCGTCCTGATCGAGACTTGGCTCGATGGTCGCACACTTTCCAATCAAGTATTTGGACCCGATTATGAGGTTTTCCGATGCGATAGAAATCCCAACAACAGCAGGAAATCTACTGGACGTGGTGTTCTAATAGCGGTTCGTTGTGGATTGAAGGCGAAACCTATCGAAAATAGCGAATGGGAGTGTTTGCAGCAGATCTGGCTCACTGTTAGACTATTGGATAAACACTGTTTCTGTGTGCTGTGTATATTCCACCTGACCGGACACGTGATACCGAATTCATTGAAGCGCATTGCCGCTCCGTTTTCTCTATAGTTGAAAACTCGGCTTCAACGGATGAGTTTATCGTGCTAGGTGACTTCAATTTGGCCGGTATTTCGTGGAAATCGTCTCGCAGTGGCTTTCTCCATCCTGACTGCGAAAGATCCGTGCTTCATTCAGAAGCTTTACAGCTTCTCGATTGCTAAAGCGTGGCAACACTCTTCCAAATTAACCACGTAGTGAACGAAAATCACCGCAGCTTGGAGCTCTGTTTTGTAAGTGCTCGAGACACCACGGAGCGTTCAGCTCTACGACCCCCGCCCCTTTAGTTAAGCATGTCCCACATCATGCACCTCTAGTCGTTTCCATTCCTGAAAGTCTGGACAACGACTATGCTGACTTTCGTGATCTGCACAGTCGCTGGTGACACTGTACCGGCGAACTTATTCCACTTTAAACGCATTTGTTGTGCATTTGTCACTTCTTTACCGCATCCTCGAAGTTTAAGCTTGACAATTGCCCAATATTTTTCGATCGGTCTGAACTCAGGGCAATTCGGTGGTTTAATCTCTTTGGCGACGAAATTAACATTGTTTGCAGCATACCATTCTAGTACCTCCTTAGAGAAGTGGCAGCTGGCTAGATCCGGCCAAAACATAACGTTGGTCTTGTGTTGCCACTTTTTCAGACACTCGTTAATGTAAACCTTCGACGTCGTTGTGTGAGATGTGATGAAAACCTTGGTTTTAAGGCCCCAACTGCAGAGTCCTTGCCAAATCATTAGTTTCCGAGTAAACTTATCAGCAAAAACAAATTTATACCTGGAAGGGACATCCCCACGACCAGTTGCCAGGTAAAATTTTCGTCCGGGGATTTGTTTATAATCCATTTTGACAAATGTTTCGTCATCTATTAAAATACAGCCATCCAATTTCGTCAAAACTCGTTCGTATAGTAATCGTGCTCGGTTTTTGATCCGTAATTTTGAGATGCGTCGATCAATCGAGAAAATTTTTTCACCAATTTATTTGTTAATGAAACATCAACAAATGCCTGTCAAACGTTTTTTATTCCAACCACCAGGGACGTGGTGGTGTATTAAAACGTGCGTCCAGATTTACTTTGAATCGAGCTTTAAATCTGCGGCAGACATGGGAAAGTATTACTTTTTTTTTTAAAAAAATGTTTTTTTTTTAAGACGAAAAGATAAAAAAAAAAATATTATTTTTTTTTTTTCCAAATTTTTTTTTTTTCAAAAAACATATTTTTTTCTACAAAAAAAAAAAAACCTTTCCAAAAAAAGATTTTTCTGTGAAATTTTTTCAATTTTAAAATTTTTGGCGCCCCGCCTTTTTTTTCAGAAAGCCCCCCCCCCAATTGGGTTTTTTCCGCGTGTATTCAAAAAGTTTGAATTGTTACATCAAAATCGATACGGTCCCGTTCAAAGTACTCCCCATCGACTGTAACGCACTTATGCCAGCGCTTGATCCAATCCTCGAAACATTTTTATATTTGGTTTGCGGTACGGTCATCATAGCCATCTTTGATTTTTCCATGATCTCATCTCGGGTGCTGAAACGCGTTCGGCGGAGCGGTTTCTTGAGTCGACCGAATAGGAAAAAGTCGCAGGGAGCCAAATCAGGTGAATTCGGTGGTTGCTGAATGGTATTCGTTTCGTTTTTAGCCAAACGCTCACGGATAGCAATGGCATTGTATGACGGTGCGTTATCGTGGTGCAAGATCCACGAGTTGTTTGCCCACAAATCCGGTCATTTTTTGGCGAATTGTTTCAAACAAACGCCTCATAACGCCCAAATAATACTCCTTGTTGACGGTCTGGTCTTGTGGGAGGAATTCATGATACACAACACCCTGAAAACTGTGAAAATCGGCTTCTTATTATTTATTTATTTTATTTAAATAGCCATACATCGTATTTACGATATGACTTCATCTACAACATTTCGCCAATATACTCGGTCTATGGCTGCCTCTCTCCAACCTCGTTGACGACCCACACTCGCCAGATCCCGTTGCACCTGGTCCGCTCATCGCGCTCGCTGTGCCCCACGCCTTCTTGTACCGGCCGGATTCGAGGCGAACACCATTTTTGCAGGGTTGTTGTCCGGCATTCTCGCAACATGACCTGCCCACCGTATCCTTCCAACCTTCGCGACCTTCTGAATGCTGGGTTCGCCGTGGAGTTCAGCAAGTTTTCGTGGTTCCATCTTCGCCGCCACACTCCATCCTCCTGTACGCCGCCAAAGATGGTCCTAAGCACCCGGCGTTCGAAAACACCAAGTGCTTGCAGGTCCTCCTCGAGCATCGTCCACGTCTCGTGCCCGTAGAGAACAACCAGTCTTATCAGCGTTTTGTACATGGTACATTTAGTCCGGGGGTGAATCTTTCTTGACCGCAAGTTCTTCTTCCACTGATGATGCGTCTTCGGATTTCACGGCTGTTGTTGTTGTCAGCCGTAAGCAAGGATCCAAGGTAGATGAATTCTTCCACCACCTCGAATGTATCCCCGTCTATCGTAACACTGCTGCCTAGGCGGTCCCTGTCGCGCTCGGTACCTCCTGCTAGCATGTACTTTGTTTTCGACACATTCACCTCCAGTCCGACTTTCACAGTTTCGCGTTTTAGGCGAGTGTACATTTCTGCCACCGTTTCAAATCTTCTGCCGACAATGTTCATGTCATCCGCAAAACAAACGAACTGACCGGATCGAGTGAAAATCGTACCCCGGCTGTTGAGCCCGGCTCTTCGCATGACACCTTCTAGCGCAATGTTGAACAACAGGCACGAAAGTCCATCACCTTGACGTAGTCCCCGGCGTGATTCAAACGAGCTGGAATGTTCGCCCGAAATCTTCACGCAGTTTCGCACACCGTCCATCGTAGCTTTAATCAGTCTAGTGAGCTTCCCGGGAAAGCCGTTCTCGTCCATAATCTTCCATAGCTCTATGCGGTCGATACTGTCGTACGCCGCCTTGAAATCGATGAACAGATGATGCGTCGGGACCTGGTATTCGCGGCATTTTTGGAGGATTTGCCGTACAGTAAAGATCTGGTCCGTCGTCGAGCGCCCGTCGATGAAACCGGCCTGATAACTTCCCACGAACTCATTTACTTTTTGTGAAAGCCGGCGGAAGATAACCTGGGATAGCACTTTTAGGCAGCGTTTAGGACTGCGATCGCTCGATAGTTCTCACACTCCAGCTTGTCGCCTTTCTTGTAGATAGGGCATATATCCCCTTGCTTCCACTCCTCCGGTAGCTGTTCTGTTTCCCAGATTCGGACTATCAGCCGATGCAGATAGATGGCCAGCCTTTCCGGGCCCATCTTGATGAGTTCAGCTCCGATGCCACCTTTGCCAGCTGCTTTGTTATTCTTGAGTTGTTGGATAGTAACTTCCCTCAGCGTGGGAGCTGGTTCGTTCCCATCCTCTGCTGTGCTGACGTAGTCATTTCTTCCACCGACTTGGACTTCAACGCCCGCGTCCTCTGCGCCATTCAGGTGTTCGTCGTAGTGCTGCTTCCACCTTTCGATCACCTCACGGCCGTCTGTCAGAATGCCCCCATCTTAATCCCTACAAATTTCGGCTCGCGGCACAAAGCCTTTTCGGGACGTGTTGAGCTTCTGATAGAACTTCCGTGTTTCTTGGGAACGGTACAGCTGCTCCATCGCCTCGCACTCAGCTTCTTCCAGGTGGCGTTTCTTTTCCTGGAATAGGCGGGTCTGCTGCTTCCGCTTCCGTTTATAACGCTCCTCGTTCTGCCGGGTCCCGTGCTGTAGCATTATTGCCCGCGCTGCGTTCTTCTCCTCCAAAACCTCCCTGCACTCTTCGTCGAACCAGTCGTTCCCTCGACTCCGCTCAACGTACCCGACGACGTTCTCTGCTGCGTCGTTGATGGCTGCTTTGATATTCCTCCAGCAGTCCTCGAGAGGGGCTTCGTCGAGCACACCCTCATCCGGCAACGCTGCATCGATATTCTGCGCGTAGGCCGTGGCGACATCCGGTTGCTTCAGCTGCCCTAGGTTGTACCGTGGCGGGCGTCGGTACCGTACGTTGTTTACGACGGATAGTTTTGGGCGCAGTTTTACCATCACCAGGTAGTGGTCGGAGTCGACGTTAGCGCCACGATAGGTCCTGACGTCGGTAATGTCGGAAAAGTGCCGTCCATCGATCAGAACGTGGTCGATTTGCGATTCTGTCTGCTGCGGTGATCTCCAGGTGTACTTATACTGGAGGCTGTGCTGGAAGTAGGTGCTACGAATGGCCATATTTTTGGAGGCGGCGAAGTCAATAAGTCGGAGGCCGTTGACGTTCGTTCGCTGGTGAGCGCTGAACTTTCCAATAGTCGGTCTAAATTCCTCCTCATGGCCAACCTGAGCATTGAGGTCCCCGATGATGATCTTGACGTCATGGTTTGGGCAGCGGTCGTACTCACGTTCGAGCTGCGCGTAAAATGCCTCTTTGTCATCATCGGTGCTTCCAGAGTGTGGGCTGTGCACGTTGATAATGCTGAAGTTGAAGAACCGGCCCTTGATTCTCAACCTGCACATTCGGTCATTGATCGGCCACCACCCGATCACGCGCTTCTGCATGTCACCCATCACTATAAAAGCTGTTGCCAGCTCGTGTGTGTTGCCGCAGATGGTAGATGGTATGGTTACCTCTAAACGTACGCACCATGGATCCCTTCCAGCACACCTCCTGCAGCGCTACGATGCCAAACTTACGATCCTTCAGTGCATCGGAGAGTATGCGGGTACTTCCGACGAAGTTGAGCGATCGGCAGTTCCACGTACCGAGTTTCCAATCGCTAGTCCTGTTTCGTCGCTGTGGTCCTCGCCGATTGTTCTGGGTCGTATTCTGCTGTAAATGTTCCTGTGCTTGCTTTTTTTTACGGCTGGCTTGCAGGGCCTTACACCAACCCCCTACTTTCCGGAGGACCATAGTGCTCAGTTGAATTTAGAGTCCCACGCTGGCACATGGACGGTGATTCAGCCGCCCCTGACATGGGGAACAGACGCTGTTTTGAGCCGCTCCCAACCTTGAGAACAGACGCTCTGGTGCTGCATTGGCATTTCCTCCGAATGCTGGTGCTAAATAGCTTAGTTATAGCGCCGCTGCTCGCTTCTTCTACGACTGAAAACGACATGGTTTTCTCGGTCGCGGCTCGTTCGGTGTACGCCATTTACTTGCTTGATGTCTGGATTGCGTGTCATACTCATAAAAACTTGTATTTGCAAATTCAATTCCATTTTGAAAATTGTACAAAATCGAGTGCAACAACAAAAAAAAAAAATAAAAAAAAAAAAAAAAAAAAAAAAAAAAAAAAAAAAAAACAAAAACACAAACCACAAAACCCAGCCCCCCACGCCCCCCCCCTTAACCCCCCCTTTCTTATTTCTTTTTCCCATTAATATAAAACCTTTCTTTTTTTTTTTTTTTTTTTACACCACCACACCACAAACCAAACCACAAAAAAAAAAAAAAAAAAAATAACAAAAAAAAAAAAAAAAAAAAAAAAAAAAAAAATTTTCCCCCCCAGAAAAAACACACACCCCCCCAACACAAAAAAACCCCCCAAAAAAAACACCACAGCACAACCACAGCAGCAGCAACCATTGGTTTTTTTTCCACCTCCCAACAACTTTTCATGATGGGTGAGTCTATACCACAAAACCCCCCCCCCCCTTTGCCCCCTTTTGGATCCCAGTTCCAATTTTTTTTTTTTTTTTTTTCCCTTCATTGGACTCCGATCTCGCGCTCGTCAACAGAGATCGAAATTCTCACTCAGCTGAGTGAAAACCATGCTCTCTCTCAAGCAGGGTGTCGATGAGTAGCGAACCGTTCACATTTTCATCTCTCCTTTTTCGCCGACAATTCATTATCCTCTCTCTTGCATATGCGAAAATATCTCTCTCCAAAATGCAACGAAAATATTTTCTCATGTCACATTTTTCACTGAAAACATGCTACCTAGATCGTATACGAGGAGCAAAAACCGAAAATAAGGCCAAGCCGGTGCACACTGGTACCGCCATGGACCATAAATGAAAAACTGGTGCATGGACCATAAATGATAAATGAAGACTGGTGCATTTTCAGGTGTCAAAAAGTAAGTGAAAAATAATTATCGGCATCTAGGATTTACTGAAAAAGAAACAATTTATCAGCTACTCATGCTCTCCGAAAATTATAAATCGCCGTTGCTTTTCTCGCGAAAACTGCTGTGAGCGTATAATAGTCTCTCGCTTCTCACATTCTCATCTGTTTCTCCAAGCGGGTGAAAAGGGACGTTTCTCTTCTCAAGTAGGCGAAAATTTCGGTCTCTGCTCGTCAAGTTTGCCCTTCTTGATCACCACGCGTTTTATGAAATAAACGAAGCCATGCAAACGTGTGCGAGCGACATATGATTCATTGCTGTATCGCTGATTGCCTCGACAATCGATGCAACTGTAGGGCTATTATTCCACTTATTTCAACTTGTTAAAGTGGTTGCCTGGTTACTATCTAGAGCCGTCACGCTGGCGGTCACGGTTTGAATCTCGGTTAGGAATTGAGATCGTTTTTTCTTGTAAGCTATTGAACTTTCGGACTCCAATCTCACACTCTACAACTAATACACTGCACAACCTCTCGCACACATTGATTTTTTCAAAGCGAATTGATGTGTTGCTTTTTTGCCCACGACCAATGATGCATTTTTTTCTCCAAGTTACGATCCATAACGAGAAATGAAACAATATCATGCGAAATTGTATTACAATCTTGCTTTTATATTTTGGATGTAGCAACCTCGGGCGGTCAATCATGCTCATACTCATGGCTTTATCTGCTTCCGGATACCCCGACGATTGTTCTTCGGCGTTTCGGTCCCTAACAAACTGTGCTAAGGCTTGTTCGTGACAAAATCTGGACACCCCTAAATACGTATATCTCTGGACTCTGGAAATACTTCATCAACGCGTGAAATATTTCGCAGTCTGATGAACGTATGTCTGTTTATTGTGTGAAATCAATTTTTGGTGATACTACAAGCTTTTGATCGAAGATGGCGTCGAAAGAAGAGCAAGTGCGAAAAGCGATTGTGTGCGATCGCAACGAAAATCCGGATCTGTCTGTAAGAAAACTTGCAAAGAAGCTTGGTTTTCCTGCAAGCACTGTCCATAACGTTCTGAAATCTTTCGATACACGTTTGACAACAGCCAGGAAGGCTGGGAGCGGAACAAAACCGGATCTCAGGAACCACCGGAAGGACGCGAAGGTGAAGCAAATATTGCAGAAGAGACCAGATCTTTCGGTACGTACTGTGGCTAGAAACGTAAAAATGTCCCTAACTTTCGTGGCTCTTTCCAAGCACCGGCAAGGTACGAAGTCGTTCAAGGTGAAAACTGTACCGAACCGTTATGATAAACAGAATGTGACGGCTAAAATCCGGGCTCGCAAGTTGTATCGCGAATATTTGACGAAGTTTTCCTGCGTGATAATGGACGATGAAACTTATGTGCTGGAAGACTTTAAGCAGGTTCCCGGAATGTCTTATTATACTGCCATGCAGCGGAACGGCGCAGAGGAGCATTTCAGAACGGAGAAAAAGGCCAAGTTTCCCAAAAAATATTTGGTTTGGCAGGAAATATGCAGCTGTAGTCGAGCAAGCCAAAGCTTCATCACTACCGGAACGGTAAACAAGGAAATATACCGCAAAGAATGCCTAAAGAAGCGATTGTTACCATTCCTACGCAGTCATGACGCTCCACAGTGGCGGCTCTCTGTACAAAAGTCGGACAAAACCTAGAATGTGGCTTAAACTGACTGAAAATCACACAATTCGTTAATTTTGGAATGCTGAGCTTATTTCTGGTGTTGAAATTCACTTAAAGTGAGTAACTATCCTCCTACAGTGCTATCAATTCTTTCTTATTATTATTTATGGGAAGATTTTTCTTCACTCATTTCCATACAAAAAATTAAAAAAGTGCAGGAATCTGGGGGATATTCAGATACCACGTAGACAGATTTTGAGCAATTTTGGAGCTCCCACCCCCTCCATAAATCTCAAAAAATTGAATGGACCGTGATCATTTGCCAACCTTCCCCTCCCCCTAAACTGTCCACGTGGATGAAGTACATGAACATAAGTTTATCTCTGTGTATCAGGCAATCGGAATCGAAAATCGAAAGATCGATTATTTTCACTCGATTTATCGATCTTTATGTTGAGATTTTTTTTTCTATTCTTGCTGTTCAGTTTATAAATCAACTTTGACGAATATTCATCCTGATTTTCCGACACTACAAAAAATCAATTCAAAAAGATAGGTTCAATTCAATTCTGCAAGATCGATTTTTTTGCAATCACTTCGCAATGCTACACGCTACTATATCTCGATTAATTTTTGAGCAGGTCCTATTTCCATTATTTGATAAATAAAATCTTTTAACTTTATTCGCTCCCTAACATGACCTGAGCAGAGGAATCGCAATGTTGATGAAATGTAAAGCGCAAGCCTTAACCTTTTGATTGTGTTCGTCAATTCCACAAATCTACCGCTCAGTTTACGGTAGCAAGCGAATAAATTTGATGGATTCATCGATCGACGAATGGATATAGGACTTATTCTCAAAGGACTTCAGATTTTAACTGAAAAAGTGTCAACTAAAGGAAATCAAACTTTTGATTGCAAGTATTAACATTGTGATTTCACCACTCATGTTTTTTTGTTATTTCTGTATTATAGTGATTTTCAGCCTTTGGCTGGTTCATCACTAGGACCAACCGGTTTACTTCCCTTCCGAAAGAAGACCACCACTCATGTTGCAGTGGGAAGGAATATAGTAAATCGATTTTTTTGATCGATGAATGAACATAGGCCCTATTCAAAAATTAAATGAGGGTTAAACGTCAAAAACGCATGAAGAGAATAATAAGAATTTGTTACGTCAATTGAATACTTGCGTTGAGCTGTAAAGTAGGTAAAAGTTGTATCCGGTGGAAATCAACCGTAAAATGTGCTCGAAAACAAATGGTAATCTACTCATTTTTAAACCAAAACCATTGTTTACGTTTTAATATTTCGTTTTTTTTTAATTTTCTTAAAAAGAAAGCATATTTTGGAACATGTGCCTCTATGACTCATTTGGATGATACACAAATTTCAAGCTTCTTTCGAGAGTTCTTGCGCCGATGGAATGTTGCAAAGGGATGAAGGATCGTTTTTTAAAAGCTAATGCTGAATGGCTTGTACTTTCTGGACCTTGCTCATCAACATCTGGAGATAATGTTAATAAAGGAAGTCGACCTTGAAATGAGTTTGAAGATAGCTGCAACCGGAGCAAGCGTGCAAAACTGAAAATGTGTGTCGTACGTGCAGCTCTAGTATGATATTTTCACTCATACGTTGTTGAAGATTTCTCTAATTAATTTAAATATTGATCTTCTTCTTATCTTAGGTGAATTGCAGTTAGCTAACGAAGTAGTTTTGCGAGCTGAGGGTTAGAAGGAAATGGCAAATATCCTGAAGACTGGTGTAACTACGCAAAAACTATCTGATGAACAAGCCTTGGCCGTTTTTATTGATGCAAAGCTATCTAAGCGTAGCTACAGCATCATGAGAGAGCTTGCAAAAAGCATCTATCCATCATCAATCTCTGCTGCTAAAATAAGGTGTTATCCTTCGGATAATTACTTTGAAATCTCAGAAGGTCATTGTAAAATTGACTTACAAGGCCTTCTGAATTATACTGTGTCAAGATTAGTAAATCTTGTCGATTTGAATTCTATGAATTTGACTCATAAAGATTTGCGCTTTGATTTTAAATGGGGTACGGATGGAACAACATTGAATGAGTACAATCAAAAATTCAAAAATTATGATAGCTCGGACGTAAATCTAATTCTTACATCACTTATACCACTAAAATTGTTTCAAGATAAAAATTTTATTTGGGAGAACTTGTATCCGTCGTCGACACGGTTTTGTCGGCCAGTTCTCATACAGTTCGTTAAAGAAACTCCCGATACAACACGTCAGAAATATGACCACATGAGTACAGAAATGGCAAAGTTGCATCCGTTTATTTTGAATGTTAATGGGATACATCTAAATGCTACATTTGAGCCTATAATGAGTGATTGATGACAAAACTTTAAACTCTATAACTCACACAACCTCCGCTCAAAGGTGTTATCTGTGTAAGGCAACATCGACATAGTTTATCAGACTGGGCCTACACATCGATAAACCGCGATCAGGATTCGGTACCAGTAACAACGATAATACGGCAAGGCGTTTTTTGCCAACGCAGACATTTCTTCGGAGATCACCGGAATCGACTGGGAGCTGATACAACAATTTCGAGCATTGCTTACAGCAGTTACGAGTGGAGAGAAGATCGATGCTTCGCAATTCAAAGCATATGCCACAGAAACCACCTACCACTACGTGAAACTGTATCGTTGGTATCACATGCCAACTACGGTTCACAAGTTATTAATTCATGGATGCGAGATAATTGATCAATCTTCCATTCCCATCGGCAAGCTTTCGGAAGAAGCCCAAGAAAGCATGAACAAGAAGCTCCAAGGGACGCGTCAAAGTCATGCCTGGAAAGGATCTCGTGAACGGACAATTGGTGACATGTTCCGTGGATTATTGGTTGCATCGGATGCAATTGTTTCCAGCTTCAGGCACAACAAGCCGAAACCGAAAAACTCTTTTCCGATTGAAGTGCAGAACTTGTTAATAAGATGATGGTTTTGATGAATGAGATAGGAATGTAAATAGATGTTGTAATGATTTTTTTATACCTCTAAGTAAATAGTATAGTATAGTATATGATTGTGTATTATTACTTTATTACTTTACCTGGAGAAAAGTACCCCTCAAAAATCCTTCCTCTGGAGCAACCATCATCAATCATCTACTTCTTACAACTTCTTGAACAGCCATCAACAATCTGTGCTTGTATTAAAAGAAAGTGTTCACCATGTCACCATGCGCCTCTATTGCAGACAAAAATTTTCAAAAAAATGTTGCTTGGGGCAACGAGGGGCAAAACGAGACCATGAAAATCGGAAAGAGCAGAAAATTTACAATAGAATGTCGGTCCTTCCGAACTGTTTCAGCAGATTGCACAGTGTATGTTTGAAGAAAAATAGTTTGATTTTTCAGATCATCTACCACATATATCGACCTTCTGTTCAAAATTTAGAAGAATTAAAAAAAAATGTTATTCTTTGAATAAAATGTTTCTTTATTTTCCTTCAAAATGAAACTTATTTTGCTTAAATTGGATCAACATTTAAAGAGCAAAGAATATTTGAAGTGCACCAAATGTTTGTAGCTTCTGCGCTAGAAATTGATAAAATTAGCTGACACAGCAACATTTGAACTGTTGGCAAAAAATGAAATCTCAACCAATGATCCTGAAAATTTGAAACCTGAACGACAGAGGCCTTGGAGTCGGCCGTTTATATTCTTCGGAGGAGAATAACGTATGGGCTTCTAGGGTTATAAGCATCCCGGGAAAAACGACCTTTTTGACCGTAAAATACATTTTGAACATCTTTTTGAATGATCTATCAAGCAACATACTTTGATCAACATCTGAACTAGCAATGCTGTATGATAAATCCATGACAACATACTGAGAATGTTCTCGAAATATGCGAAAAGCCATTATGCGGCGGGGATGCATATTACTCTAGATTATGTTCTAGTTATTTTGAAAATCTTACAAAATGACGGCTTACAAATGGCCTTTCCAAGTTCAAGTCCATATTGCAAAGCTCTTCTATATTTAATCGATTTCCCCAACGGAATGAAATTTGTAGGATGTGCAAGCCATGATGATACCGTCCGAATCTGGCCATATTCCCGGTGAAAGCGAGTTTCCGGAACGCTGACAGGAGTGGCCACAATGGCAGAGTATTTTCAGAATGACCACTAATGGTCTTGTTTGATGTGTCGCAAGTCATGTTTTTGTGCCCGATACAAATCAGGCCACTTTATAGGAGGAATCCGATTCCAGGAACGCTACCGCGAGTGGCCATAATGGCCGTGTACATCAAGAATAACCACCACTGGTCTTATTTTGCAAAATCATGAAGTTTGAGGTGTCGCAAGCCATGTTCTGGTACCGTTCAAAATCTGGCCACTTTCCCGGTGGAACCCAGTTCCCGGAAGGCAACCAGGAGTGGCCACAATGGCCGAATATTTCCAGAATGGCCACCAATGGTCTTGTTTTGCAAAATCATGAAGTTTGAGGTGTCGCAAGCCATGTTCTGGTACCGTTCAAAATCTGGCCACTTTCCCGGTGGAACCCGGTTCCGGAGAGCGACCAGAAGTGGCCACAATGGCCGAATATTTCCAGAATGGCCACCAATGGTCTTGTTTTGCAAAATCATGAAGTTTGAGGTGTCGCAAGCCATGTTCTGGTACCGTTCAAAATCTGGCCACTTTCCGGTGGAACCCAGTTCCCGGAGAGTGACCAGGAGTGGCCACAATGGCCGAATATTTCCAGAATGGCCACCAATGGTCTTGTTTTGCAAAATCATGAAGTTTGAGGTGTCGCAAGCCATGTTTTGGTACCGTTTTGATCCTGGTCAGTGTTTCGGGAAAGGTACTTACCCCACGGTTCCCCTGAATATATCCAGAAGTACGTAAAATTTCGGAATGTCCGATACTGTATCAAAAACAACGACAAATTTGTGATCGTTTGCAAAAGGTTGCATCCAATTTGATTAAGATTTCGCAGAATGACAGGCAAATGAAAATCCAGATTTTTGCTAATAGAGGGGTCAGGCATGTAGGTGTTAATTAATAAAATAAAAAAAAAATAAAATTTAAAAAATATAAATAATATTTTTTGATGTTTTGGTCTGCCCCCCCCCCCCGTGCGCTCCCCCCCTCTTTTTGCCTGATTTGGCCTTTTCCCCCCACCCCAAAGGGGTTTTGGAATGGAACAAAGCGAATGGAGTCCATGTTGTACCGAAAGAGGCGAATCCACCTAACTGCCCGGAGTTGCGACCTATCAGGCGGTATTGGGCTCTCGTGAAGAGAGAACTCTCTCAATAAAAATAACAAGCTACAACTATAGAAAATTTTTGAAAATCTTGGACAAATGCAGCTAAATCGGTTGCAGAGAAGTCGACCCTTGAGAGTAAACTCAAAAGCCCGTAGTTTCTTCATGCAGCCTAATTGATTAACTGTAATTAGTTTTAAGATGACTAATAATGCACAATTAAATGAATAAAAAATGCATCTTGGATTGAACTAACAGCAAATTTGTTTTATTCCAAATTTAACCTGTCCAGATTTTGTCGTGAACAAGCCTTAAACACAATTAACAGTTCGGACGCTACGATTCACCGCACCACACGTAGCATTTAGTACCTTGCAACATTTTTCCACGAATCGTTATGTCTTTTATTCATCCCCTAGCATACATTTTCCAAACCACTACCCAGTGTGATAAATATAATCGTTGCCCGTTTAAGTTAAACGTATTTTAGGCGTAACTAGAAGTATGGGATTGGAATCCATTGATTAACGATTGATGTTCCATTTCTTGTCATCTATGATTTATTTGATCTGTTTATGCTAATTCCGTTATCTAAAACTATTTCGAACTTGAAGCTGAAGCGGAAAAAGAGAACGGAGGAAACATGGAAATTCACAAGCTTAACAGACTGATTAAGAAGTAGAACTCTGAGAAAAAGATTATAAAAGTAATAATTACGAATAGTGCTTAGAACTAAACAATAAAATAGTTGTAGAGGTAACAAGGTAAACGGGATATAAAAAGAGAAGCGAGAAAATAACCAGGTGCATCAAGGAAATAGTAAAGAGTAAAATTTTAACTGAACTCAACAACAAGATCGATCGTTATCAGTTGCCGACTGAAAAGCAGGACCTCGCTTCGCCTCGGCTTTGGGCTGTTGTAGCTGACTATGAACAACTGTACGCACACAATCAGATACAACAAAATCCCAGGAGCAAGTAAATAGAAATCCGTTTGTGACAAAAACAATAAGCATTCATCGCAAAATTGAAAGTGCCAAAATTGTAGGAGAAAACATTGCTCAAAACGGGCATTTGCCCTTTTTCTTACTTCAGAATCGAATTTGAATGGTCCAGTTTCATTGGCCTGCATGGAAAATGATGAAATGGAAGTTTCAAATTAGCACACAACCTGCTGATGGTATGGATTCAAATGGCTTGAACTAAATTTTGCAAAAAAACAATTCGATTCCGTGAATTGACGACGGCTAACAAAGCCAATTCAGGCATCCGTTAAACAACAGAATGGAAACAGAAACGGAAAAGTTCATGTTTATCTCTACCGTGTGTGTACTGTTTGTGTGTTGTGTGGTGGTGGTGGCGTTCTCTGAAATGGTCTATTCATCAATAAAGCAGGATTAGAGAAGTGTGTGGACGTGGTGGAACGCGTTTGGAAAATCAGATACTCACCCTTGCTTTTTCCAACTGGCCTAAAGCCTGACGTTCCTTTTCTCGCCGAAGCGATTCTTTTTCCTCGTCTAGCGACAGATCGGACGATGGTTGAGAATAATTGGAATCCGCTGAACCCTGTTGTGGAAAAATAGAGGAAAATTAGGCATTAGATTTGTACGCTTCTACACGGATGAATGGTGGGGTTGTCTTCTCTAAGGAACAAACGATCTTCATTCGAAAATTTATCAACCCTCTAGCAGGGTTGGAACGAAATTCGGTTAGGCTAGGTCTATGACCATATGGTTCCTTCTCTCTAGCTAGGTAATTGCTCTGCATAATTGCAGCCGAAACTGCATTGCTATGACACAGGACTCTGGTCGTCACGAAAGTACGGTAAAACGGCTCTAAAACTCAGTCCCAACGGGGCTGTAAGCAATAAATCAAAACAACGATTCCTCATTAAACAAAAGAAAACGACATCCAACAATATCAAATCTGCTAATCTAGGCTACACGCCATCCACAGAACCGGGGTGCATTCGTAGTATGTATACTTATGGATACAGATGGGTATGAAGCTGGCTGCCAAGTGCAAAACACACGGCTGGAAATTTTATCGACGATTTTTCCAGTTGGTTAAATTGGAATTTGTTTGAATTCCTGAACTTATTTGGGTCATGGAGACGCATGGTTTAATTAATGGTGCGGAATCCAAGTTCAGTCTTCCGCAAGGGTTATCCCACTGTTCTACGATGTCAGCATAATGACTTAGCTAAGTGACTCGGTAGAGGTTGGTAGGTAGCTGGCAGTAGCTCGATGGCAAGGACAAATACACACGCTCCATTTAGCGTAATAAATAAACAAATCTGCAACCGCACCGGGAAACTGGCACGAACGCAGGTTTCATCGTTGTTTATGGCGATGACATGAAGTAAGGAGAGGAAAAAAAAAATGTAGCGTTCAGAAAAAAAAGTTGTGACCAGTGAAGTATGGAATTATCAAGAATCGGAAAAATGTGGTAGTATTTGCGTGGATGAATTCAAGCTGAACAACGCATTAGGTACTAAGTAACATTAAGAGACTCTCTTCGTAGACTTTCTCTTTGCGTTCCTACGGCTATGTAAAAACATGTTCAAGTATTTCCAATACACAGTACGGTAATATTAAGTATAATTAAGGATCCAATACTTCGAAAACATCAGCAAATCGTTTAATAGACAAACTATTGACGAAAGAGAAAGTCGACGAAGAGAATCGCTCAATGTCAATTAAGACCTAATGCATTGTTCAGCTTGAATTGTTTGATTCGTGTGAATTCGTCACCTTTATTGAAATATGGGTCTGCCATAGCTGCTGCTGTCGCAGTACAGTTGCGAAAATAAAAGTTACAGTTCATGTACGGTTAATGGATTGTTCATTTGAAAACAAAATACATTATAATGGCGGTTTTAGATTATTGCAATATGAAGGTTCGAATCTCAATAAAAGAACCGGTTGTTATTGTTTATCCGGTTACAATCCTGTGCGGGGCATTATAATGAAAGCTAAAAGATTACTTCGCAACAACAGTAGGATAATTTACATAAAAAATAAAACCCACGAAAATAAAAATTAATGAGGCCATTAAGGTCTGTATCCGCAATAATCCGGACAACTCAAAACATTAATAAAACATAAATTTCGCATTATATTTTCGTCGTAGTTGTTTATTTCAGATTCATGGCATGTGTTTTAACAATTCGTGAAGACAAAACATAGTTATTCGGTATTTGCATAAAATTTTCGAACTTTGCGCTTAACTCCGTCCATTAGGGTTTGTACAGACTCTTCAGAAATCGTAGAAGCCGTCTTTGTCCAAATTTGCTGGAAGTGTTTGATGTCTTTGATTCCTTGCTTCTTTCCAGAAAGCTTCCGCTTCATCAGAACCCAATATCTCTCGATTGGTCGTAGCTCTGGGCAATTTGGCGGGTTTGAGGTTTTTGGTACAATGTTCACTTGATTTGCTTGGTGCCACTCCATCACAGTTTTAGCATAGTGGCATGATGCCAAATCGGGCCAGAACAAAGGTTTTTCTTTGTGACTTTTGATGAAGGGTAGCAATCGCTTCTGCAGACACTCTTTCTGATAGATCTCCTTGTTGATTGTGCCTGCAGTGACGAAAGATTTACTCTTTTTGCCACACGTGCAAATTGCTTGCCACACAAGGTATTTTTTGGGAAATTTCGATGCCTTCTTCGTTCTGAAATGCTCAGCTGTAGCATTTCTGGCCATAGCAGAATAAAAAGCCATCCCTGGAAGCTGCTTGAAATCCTCCAGGACATAAGTTTCATCGTCCATAACAACGCATGAAAACTTCGTCAAATATTCGCAGTACAAACGTCGAGCCCGTGATTTTGCTGCCAAGTTCTGTTTGTCGTTGCGATTTGGAACTGTTTTTACTTTGTACGACTTAAGTCCCAAACGTTGTTTCGATTTTTGGACAAAACCAGGTGACATCCCTATTTAACGAGCCACCGTTCGAATGGAGAGATTTGGGTTTTTCGTTAATATCCTTTTCACCTTTCGGTCCATGACAGAATCAGCGCGTCCAATGTTTTTGTCACTTCTCGGTTTCTTCTCCACCGTCAAATGTTACGAAAATGATTTGAGTACATCGTGAACAGTGGATTTAGGCACATCCAATGTTTTTGCAAGGACAAGTCAGGATTTGCCGTACGCCCGTACAAAATTCGCTCGCGCACTTGTTTTTCTTTCGTCGCCATCTTGAATACTAAACATGAAATGTAAACATCAATCATAGTCTTTTTCATCATAGACTCGCAGCTATACCACAGTGAAATTTTTCATTTCTACGTGCAATATTTCAAAAGTTACAATAATTTGAAGGTGTCCGGATTAATGTGGATACAGACCTTAAATTATAATGTTTTGAAATTGGAAATATCTTCTCAACATCATGGGATCCCAGTAGTGAACAGCAGTTTCTGCTCAAACCAAAGATATTAAACGAAAGTATGGATAAGTCCGATAGAGCTCGGCAGGTTATGAAATTGAATAGAAGTAGTTTGAAATTGAGCGTAGGGGTTTGTTTTGGTAAAATTTTTGTATGGATTGTCACTTTGCCAAACCCCTCCTCCCCCCTTACTGCATGAGATAATCAGGGGACCTTCCCCTGTTGGAAATGACAAGATTTTGTAAGCAACAAGTTTTCAAGATTTTCAATGTTAATCCCGACATATTGCTTAAAGAAGATCCCTTAAATTGGAGCAGCAACGTTGAGTACGTGCAAGTCAGAGAAAAATGCAACAGTTTGTGCGTGAAAAACGACCCAGCAGAACGCGCTCTAGGATTGGCAGGAGATTTAAACGAGTATGGTCCAACTTCTGATTCTGAAAAACATCAAATGATATTGGCTGTAGCTAAACATGGAAAGCCACAAAATAATTCCCTTAAGACCTCGGTTGTTGAATATTTAACAACGTAAAATAATTATTAGGTTTATTATCTTATTATACATAAGCTTCTTCAGCGAATATATAAGAAAATTCAAAACTTCTATAACTGTGTATTCCATTTATTCAGTTAATTTCGACTACCTCAGCAAGTTTTGAAGATAGTCCTTTGATAGCTGTTTGTCATATTTTTTTTCTTTTTTTTATTGTATTGATTTTATAACAGCACTGTGTTGGGTTCACTTTTTTATGAGTACATAAAGGGCGATACGGTCAAAATTTGGTCAATATCAACTTGACGTATTTCTTTCAATTTTGCATTTAAAAAACCTGAACACCCCTCATTTTGAAGGTGTGTGTGTGTAGAATGTTGCTCTTATTTTGATTTTGGAATTCACTCTTCAGTTGTCAAAATGCCGTCCAAGCAAGAAGAGCAGCGTATCAAAATTTTGCTCGCGCATCGCGAAAATCCGAGCTACTCGCACGCAAAGTTGGCAAAATCGCTAAAAGTTGCCAAATCAACCGTTACAAATGTAATTAAAGTGTTTGGGGAACGTTTGTTGACAGCCAGGAAGTCTGGATCGGGGGGAAATCGAAAACCGGAAGCCGCTGAGACGACAAAGAGAGTTGCCGGTAGTTTCAAGCGAAACCCTAACCTATCTCTCCGAGATGCCGCAAATAAGCTGGGTGTATCGTCTACAACCGTGCATCGAGCCAAAAAACGAGCCGGACTATCGACTTACAAGAAGGTAGTGATTCCAAATCACGATGATAAACAAAATACGACGGCCAAAGCGCGATCCCGGAGGCTGTACACGACGTGCTGACGAAGTTTGACTGCGTGGTAATGGACGACGAAACCTACGTCAAAGCCGACTACAAGCAGCTTCCGGGACAGGAGTTTTATACGGCAAAAGGAAGGGGAAAGGTAGCAGATATTTTCAAGCACACGAAACTGTCAAAGTTCGCAAAGAAATATCTGGTTTGGCAAGCCATCTGTACCTGTGGCTTGAAAAGCAGCATTTTCATAGCTTCCGGGACTGTCAACCAAGAAATTTACGTGAAAGAGTGTTTGAATAAACGTCTGCTGCCTTTCCTGAAGAAACACGGTTGTTCCGTACTGTTTTGGCCGGATTTGGCATCTTGCCATTACGGTAAAAAGGCCATGGAGTGGTACGCCGCCAACAACGTGCAGGTGGTTCCCAAGGACAAGAACCCTCCCAACACGCCAGAGCTCCGCCCAATTGAGAAATACTGGGCTATTGTCAAGCGGAACCTAAAGAAGACCAAAAAAACTGCTAAGGACGAGCAGCAGTTCAAGGCAAACTGGCTTTCTGCGGCGAAGAGGGTGGACAAGGTGGCTGTACAAAATCTGATGGCAGGGGTCAAGCGTAAGGCCCGGCAATTCGGATTTGGAAAAACGGAAGCCTAACTGAATATTTTTCCTGAATTTTATACTAATTGAACTTGAAAAAGAAATTTAATTTGATTTTTTAAATAAACGATTTCACCGATTTACACGGGTTTTCCCTTGACCATATTTTGACCGAATCACCCTTTATTTTAAAATTATTACTATAGTTAGAAAATAATCGATTCAAATCCATCGATGATATTTTGTTCCATATAGTTTGCACCATAAACAATTTTTTTAAAATATAAAAGGTTTAGTTTTTGTTAGATATTTAATAACCAGAAATAGTTTTTGGATTTTTGGTAAGAAAATGGGACTTTTTCAAAAAAATTATATTAGCGACCTCTAAACAGCATTGTATAACGTTGTCACCGTAGAAAAGTTTTGTTGTTACACCCTTAGCTATCATTTGGAGGGTGAGCCTCCAGGTTTTCTGACAAAAAGTCATTTTGAGACACTCTAGTAGCCATGCTCCCCCATTCTCCCATAATAGTAAATAAGAAACTAGGAAAATTAAGACTACCACTTCACTCGTTCACTAAAAACAACTGAAATGTGTTTTCAAACTATCATTAATAAACGCTAGAAAATTTCTAAATATCTTTAAAAAAGATTATCTTTTGTCAGATAGGCCTATTTAGTCTGCGATTTACAGATTTTTTCAGTATCGAGAAGAAAATATCGTAGTTTGTGTTTGTTATCAGTGATACCATTCAGCAGCTTGTTTGTATTATACATCTTTCAAAATAAATGACTCTTTACCCTTCGCACTGGACAATACAGAGCTTTTGGTTTGAAGTAGATCAAAATCCTTTGCACCATGTAACTCATAAGCAAGTATTCTTGAACTTCTCTGCAGAGATATGGCATCGAGAACGGATTATATTGATCGCCGGTCTATGCGACAGATAGAACACGGTCAAGTTCAAATACAAATACGATGACACAAACACTAAACTGAGCACAACCGGACGAAACCGAACGACAACTGAACTGAGTCAAGCGGGAACCGTGCACCGCTGATGACGCGGGTCGCAGGTGATTACGAGGTGCGTTTAAGGTTGTCAGTCGAACATATCAAACTGCTGCTTTTATCCTGTCTTTGCACGCCCCAAGCGGAGTTTCATGTCTGCTCTCAGCACTTTGTGAGTTCGTTTACTGTTGGCGATTCAGTTCTATGAACATCCACCGTCCAGGAACACGTCAATTTGCTGAAAATATCCGAACGAGTGAGGCCCCAAAAATCACATACATAACATACACCCAACACAATGTGTCCTTCCCCCGAAAATCGGGCGAAAAGACTATCAGATCGGAAGGAATAGAGAAATAAATGTATACAGGAATGATTCAGCTAACTTGATGGGTGGTGCTGTCAACTCATCTATAGAGTTTTATTTCTCAGGGTGATAAAATTTGCTTGGAATCCGGCTTGTCAATTATAGACTTTTCGCAATATTTAAAGATTTAACGAACCATCGTCGCGGATGGTGGCGTTCCATCAAAGCTAGTGAATACACGAATAAGTAGCCCCGGACGAGCGGCGGGGACTGTTTAGGATGTGGGGGGACTGAGCAGTTGTTGGACTCTGTTGAGTTTTTTTTTCCAAAAACCCACAAATATCCGAAAGCAGCCTCGACAAAAGCGAGCCACCCCGCTTTTTAAATATAAGGGTAAAAGTCCAAGCCTTCAAGCCTTCACCCATTTGAGCGTCTGTTCTCCTTGTTAGGAGCGGCTGAGTTACCGTCTTGTTAGTGCGCCCAGGACTCTTAATACAAAAGCCGAAAGTCCTGGTGGTACTTGGGACTGTTAAACAACAGCATCACGATGGTCCTCCTGCGAGATAGTGGGGTTGGTTGTAGGCCTTGCGAGCCGACACCATTAAAAAGGAATTGCAACGAATAAGAAACACAAGAAAGAAATTCGAACCGGAACAATCGACATGGACCTAGGCTGCGAAAACGGACTAACGATTGGAAACTCGGGACGTGGAACTGCCGATCTCTCAATTCCCTTGGAAGTACTCGCGTGCTTTCCGACGAATTGAAGAACCGCAAGTTCGACATCGTTGCGCTGCAAGAGGTGTGCTGGAAAGGATCCACGGTGCGTACGTTTCGGGATGGTCATACCATCTACCAGAGCTGCGGCAATACACACGAGCTGGGAACAGCTTTCATCGTGATGAGTGAGATGCAGAGCGGGTGATCGAATGGTGGCCGATCAACCGCCGAATGTGCAGGTTGAGGATCAAGGGCCGGCACTTCAACATCAGCATCATTAATGTGCATAGCCCTCACCTCGGAAGTACCGATGACGACAAATTCTACGCACAGCAGGAGCGTGAATACGACCGCTGCCCGAACCATGATATCAAAATCATCATCGGGGATTTCAATGCTCAGGTTGGCCAGGAGGAGGAGTTTAAACCGGTGATTGAAAAGTTCAGCGCTCACCAGCTGACCAACGAAAACGGCCTTCGACTTATCGACTTCGCCGCCTCCAAAAACATGGCCGTACGTAGTACCTTCTTCTAGCACAGCCTCCCACATCGGTACACCTGGAGGTGACCGAATCAAACAAAATCACAAATCGACCACGATTTAATAGATGGCTGGCACTTCTCAGACATCACCGCCGTCAGAACCTATCGAGGCGCTAACATCGACTCGGACCACTACCTAGTGATGGTTAAGATGCGCCCAAAACTCTCCGTAGTGAGCAACCCCTCTCGAGGACTGTTGGAACCCCGTGAAAACAGCCATTACCAGCGTGGCGGAGAACGTCTTAGGTTATGTGGAACGAAGCCGACAGAACGAGTGGTTCGACGAGGAATGTCAGCAGGTGTCGAATGAGAAGAACGCAACGCGGGCACTTATGCTGCGTCAAGCTACCCTTCATAGTGTGGAACGATACAGACAGAAGCGGCGACAGCAGACCCAACTCTTCCGGGCGACAAAGCGCCGCCAGGAGGAGGAGGAGTGTGAGGAACTAGAACAGCGAAAGTTCTACTAGAAACTCAACGCATCCCGCAGAGGTATTATCCCAAATCATCTTCCAGCGACTTTCGCCACTAGCAAATAGATTTGTGGGAAGTTATCAGGCCGGCTTCATCGAAGGACGGTCTACAATGGACCAAATCTTCACTTTGCGGCAGATCCTCCAAAAATGCCGTGAATATAGAGTCCTAACGCATCATCCATTCATCAACATCAAAGCCGTATATGATACAATTAACCGATATGAGCTATGGAAGAGCATGGACGAGAACAGCTTTCCGGGGACCGCTGACCCGACTTATCAAGGCTACGATGGATGGAACCCAGTGCTGTGTGAGGATATCGGGTGGATTATCGGGTTCATTTGAATCCCGCAGGGGGCTCCGTCAAGGTGATGGTCTCTCTTGCCTCCTGTTCAACATTGCTCTTGAAGGTGTTATGTGACGAGCGGCGTTTAACATGCGAGGCAGGATTTTCAACAGATCCGGTCAATTTATCTGCTTTGCCGATGACGTGGATATTGTCGGCAGAACATTTTAGGCGGTGGCAGAGCAGTTCGAGATGAGTTCGAGGTAGCCGATGAATTTGTCTATCTCGACTTACTGGTTACTGCGGACAACGATAACAGCCGTGAGATCCGGAGGCGTATTATCAGTGGAAGTCGTGCCTACTATGGGCTCCACAAGCAACTACGGTCAAACAGACTTAGCTCCCGTACGAAGTGCATCCTGTACAAAACGCTAATAAGACCGGGTTTTCTCTACGGACATGACACGTAGACAATGCTTGAAGAGGATCTGCGAGCACTCGGAGTTTTTGAGCGACGGGTGTTAAGAACCATCTTTGGTGGAGTACAGGAGGACGGACTATGGAAGCGAAGGATGAACCATGAGCTCGCGCAACTTGCCGGCGAACCCAGTATTCATAAGGTTTCAAAAGCTGGAAGGATACGCTGGGCAGGGCAAGTTGCGAGAATGCCGGGCAACTATCCTGCGAAAATGGTGTTCGACGGGAATCCGGTTGGTACAAGACGACGTGGGGCGCAACGAGCAAGATGGTCAGACCAGGTGGAGCAAGACCTAGGGGGTACAAGGTGCCCAAGTGATTGGAGAGGAGCAGCCACGAATCGGGCATTATGAAGGGATATTGTGTATCAGGCTATGTTATAGTATTGTGACGTTATGCCATGTAAATAAAAAATAATGTCTTGAGAAAAATTCAAAAGAATGCTATTTGAAATTAAACATTCGAGTTTTGAAAACCTCTTCAGGGAGTTTTATTCCTTACATCTTGCTTTACATAAACTGTTGAAAAATACATTTAAAGTACACTTAATGGACCATTATCTTGGATTTTTAGCAGTGTGCGGTGAACATGTTGAATTAAGTTCCGGACGGTGTCTATGTCGATTTCTTTTATCTTTCGCTTGGTTTGATCAACCATTGTTAACCTGATTGTTACTCTTTTTGAGCTTCCCACTCGTTTTTGTACACCCCTGAAATTTTCGGTTGAACTAGCCTCAGGCACGTTTGGTGGATTGTCCTTTTTCGGTACAAATGGTATTTTTTGCTCAGTTAGCTCATTGTATGTTTTTTTTTCCGCATAATGACAGCTTGCAAGATCCGGTCAAAACAATTTCTACGCAGGTGTAAGATTTTTTGATAAATGGCTTCAAGCTCGGCAACCATATCACCGACATTTTTTGACAGCATCGAAGATCTGCTCTGAAAATATCCCAGAACAATTTAGGATGTATCACAGAACCAGTTTGAGAGCACCCCAGAACAATCTTAGAAGCTTAAAAAACTATGGTGACAGCACCTCAGAATAATTATGGATGCATTCCAGAACATTTCTGAAAACATTGTAGAACTTATTTTGAAGCATCACCGAACCTTTCTGAGCAACGATTATATCTGGAAGCGTTGAAGAACTACTTAGAAAAAATCGCAAAAAAATTCTTAAAGTTTCCCAAAACAGCTCTGGACATATTTCAGAACATTCCAGGAAGCGTTTGTATGTGTACGTATGTATGTAAGGTAGCCACCATCCCTTCATGCCCTTGGCTTGGATGCAGCTTCACTTAATTGCAAGATCAAATTGAGCCACCGATCTGATTTCACAATATCGCTGTATGAAGGGCCAAAAACGGAGGGGTGGACCCGTAAGCAGAGACACTCACGCGAAATCCACGGGAAATTAATAAATCTCCGTCCAACGATACGATCCACTAACCAAATAAACCTATTCGCAATACTTACTAAGCTTTCTACAGGATGGCTTGTTAAGAAGGGCGCGTTACTCTCACTGAAACTGTTAGAGTAGAATTCACAGCATCACAATCGAATCGGTAGGATTAAGAAAATGATACTGTTCATTCGTTCCTAGACTCAGTCAGTCAATCAAACCGTCGTCCAGTTTCAGCTTGAAAAAGAACATTCCAGGAAGCATTTGAAGAAAAAATCAAGAATTGCTTTCCAAAACAACTCAGGGAGCATCTCAAAACACATATGGAAGCATTGCAGAACTATTCTGTAAGCATCGCAGACTTTTTTTTTTGAAATTATGGCAGAGCTAAGCTAGAAGTATCGCCGAAACATTTCTGAAAGCATGGCAGAATTTATTTTCAAGCGTCCCCGAACATTTCTGAAAGCATCGCAAAATAATTCTAAAAGCATACCAGACTAGCTTTCCACATATTCCAAAACCATCCAGGAAGTATCATAAGAATAATTCAAGATTTGATTGCCAAAATAGTTTTGAAAGCACCTCAGAATATTTCTGGCAGCATTCCAGAACTTTTCTAGAAGCATTCCAGAACATGTATGAAAGTATTGCAAACTGGGGGCGACCCCGGCGCCCATAGCTCCTACGTCAAAGTCACGAGTTCGAATCTCACCCCCGGTCAAGTTACGATAATACCCAAAAATGTATTTGAGTGCCTACCACTTGAGATGAACCAGCCCAGGGCTGAAAATCTCTATAATCAAGGAACTAAAAAAAAAGTATTGCAAAACTACACTAGAGGTATCACCGACATTTTCTGATAGCGTCGAAGATATGCTCTAAAAGTATAATAATTAAGGATGTATCTCAGTTCAATTCTGGAAGTATCCCAGAATAATCTTGGAAGTTTCCTATTCTATTCCCGTCATACCGATACAGTGTTTGATCTGTGATCTGCAGAATTGTAGACACCACTCACTGCTATAAGTCTGGAACAACCCCGCGCGATGATGATGAATGTCTAAAATCGGTATGATGGGAATAAGATATTCCAAAATAATTGTGAAAGTATCTCAGAATTATCCTGAAGGCATTCCAGAATATTTCTGGAAAAATTGCAGAATTGTTTTGAAGCATTCCAGAACACTTTTGGAAGCATACTCTGAAATTATTGCAAAACGAATTTGAAAGCATCCCAGGAAAGCTCTGGAAATATTCCAGAACAATTTAGGAAATATTTAAGGAATAAAAAACAAGAATTGCTTTCTAGAATAGGGAGCATCTCAAAATGTTTTTGAGGCATTCCAGAACTATGTTGGGAGCATTCCAGAATATTAAGTATAAGTACTGCAGAACTACGCTGAAAGTGCCACCGCAATTTTCTGGTAATCGATGATCTGCTTTGAAAGTATCGCAAAATAATTTAAAAAAAAAATCATTGTGGATTCGTAAAAAATAATGAATGCATCTCAGAACCGTGCTGGATGAATTCCAGAGAATTTTCGGAAACATTGCAGAACTTTTTTTGGACTGAACTGAACTGAACTGAAAGCATCGCAACAGGATTCTAAAAGCTTCCTAGAACAGCTCTGAACGTATTCCAGATCGGAAGTTTATCGATGGAGGCATTCCAGGATATATTCATAAATTGCTTTCCAAAATTGTTCCGGAAGCTCCCTAGCATCTCTTTGAAAGCATCCCAGAACCATTCTGGAAACATCTCAGAACAATCTTGGAAACTTCATAGAATAATTGTAGAAGCATATCAGAATTGTTCTGGATGCATTCCAGTTCATTTCTGGAAGTATTTTAGAATTTCTCTTGAATCTTCCCTGAACATCTCCGGAAGCTGTGAAGACCTTTCTGGAACCATCGCCAGTATACTAAAATAGCTCTGAAAACATCCCGGAACCATCCGGAAATCACGCCAGAAAACTTCAAGAATTATTTTCCAAAATAGGCCTCAGAACGTCTCAGAAGAATTCTGATATCATTTCAGAATAATCAGTGACGAACTAGCTCTGGAGATTGTAAGTCACTCTAAAAAATCCAATCAAAAAAAAAAATCAGAATAATTCAAGAGGCACCATAGCATTGCTCTGGAAGGGTCAGAAACATTCTAAAGTCCTTAAGGCTTCCTAGAACAATTCAAGAAGTATCCAAGAGCTATACAGTTAGTATTTCATAGCTTCTATGTTTAAATTTTGATAGCATTCTAGAACTATTCTGGAGTTATTAATTTTATAAGCAATCAAGAAACATTCTTGAAGCGTCAAAGACATATTCTTGAAGCAACTTAAAGCTATTCTTACACATTCCCCTAACTATTCTGAAAGTTGAGGACAGTTCTGCAAACATCCAAAAACATTTTTAGAATCATCTTAGAACTAATTTGGAAGTATTTTGGAACAATCATGGTACTATTCTGAAAGTTGAGGACAGTTCTGCAAACATCCAAAAAAATTTTAGAATCTTAGAACTAATTTGGAAGTATTTTGGAACAATCATGGTAACATCCTAGAATAATCTTGGAAGCATTCTTGAATGATCTTGGAAGCACTTCAGGATAGTCTTATAACCATCCCCGAATTAAAGCTTGCTTCAGATAGAATTGGGACAAAAACAATTGCCTATATTTCAGTTATTTATTATTGAATTCAAGATCTTTTTTTATACAAATGTAGCGTTTTCTTCATACTATTATCGTGAATTCTTCCGTTTCCCCTCCCCTCCCCCCCCTCGCCCTATCTTTTCCCCCCTCTTCCCTCATTTTTCTCTTCCCTCCTCCCCTTTCCTTTCCCCTCTCCTCCTCCCCCTTTCTCTCCCCCCGTGCCGGTGGGGGGGTTGTTCCGGCCCGTGGTCCTCCCTCCTCTTCTCCGCCTTGCTTATTCCCTCCCCGCCACCCTCCGTGGGTTGTGCCGATCGCGGCAATGTTTTGCACACCTGTTTTTTATTCCCCTCTGTTCGTTTTTTGTCTTTCTTTCCTTTTTCCAACCCCCATCCCCCCTTCTCGTGCTTTCTTCCTTTTCCCCATAAAATTTTTTGGAAATTCACCTCCCCCCGCCCCGTTCCCACTTCAATTTTTCCCGCCCGATCCCACCCGCCTCGCCCCTCCCCCCCCCCCCCCCCCCCCCCCGCCCACCCCCCCCCCGCCTTTGCCCCGCCCCCGGTTCCCCCCCCTTTTCTGTTTCTTCCCCTTTTGCCTTTTCCCCCGTCTTCCGCCTTGTCCTCCCGGTTCCCTTCTCCGTCCGTTCTCCCCCGCCCCCCCTTCCCCCCCCTCCCCCCTCCCACTTCGTTCTCCTCTTTCCCCTCTTACCCTCTCCCCCCCTTCCCGCGCTCCCCCCCCCGGCTCCCCCTCCGCTTCCCGTCTCTCAATGTTTCCTTCTGCCCTCTCCCCCCCATCCGTTCCGCCTTTCCGGCTTTCGCCCCCTCTCCCCCCCCTGCCCCACTTTTCCCATTTTTCCCCTCTTTTTTCTTCCCTGTTTTTGTTTTCACATCCTCATTTCGCGTTCCAAAAAAATACCCGGCTCAATCCCGCCCTGGCGCCCAGCTTTCCAACCCCCCCGCCCCAATATGCAAAATTTTCCATCTCAACCTTATCTCAGGCATCTCAGACTAATTCCATAGAGCCCGTGGAACTACTCCGGAAGTATTCCGGAAGTATTCCAGATTGGTTTTGGGAGCATCTTTCAACAATTTTAGAACAATATTTGGGAAGTATCCCGGAACAGTTTTGGAATCATCCTAGAATTGCACTCGGAGCATCTCAGGATGGCTCTGGAAGTATCGCAGAACGCTCCTGTACTCATCACAAATTATCTCTAAAAACACAGAATAATTCAGTTAGTATTCCATAATTACTTTTGAACTATTCTAGATAAACTTTGAACGCATTCTAAAACTATTCTGGAATCAACGAATATTAGTTTTGGAAGCAATCAAGAAACCTTCTAGAAGCAGAAATATTTTTGAAACAACATAGAACTAATCTTAAAGTAAAACATCCAATAACTGATCTGGAAGTAATTGAGAACACTTCTGGAAGCATCTAAGAATATGTTTAGACTAATCTCAGAACTAAATAGGAAACATTTTGGAACAATCGTGGAAACATACCAGAACAATCTTGGAGGCATCTAGAATTATGTTGAAAGCATCCCAGCAATCCCAGAACTATTCTAGAAGCATTCCTGAACAATTCTGCGACCATCATGGAATTACTTCGTATGTTTTCCAGATCAACTTTAGGAGCATCCTGGACAATTTTTAAGTCACCTTTGAACTACTCTGGAAGTATTCCCGAACATATTTGAATTCATTCTAGAAATGCACTAGAAACTTCTCAGACTGGTTCTGCAAGCATCGCAGACCACTATTGTACTAATTTTATATTTTCTCTGGTAGCACAGCATTACAAGTTGATCTTGCAAGTTATGAAAGCATCCCAAAACTATTCTGGAATCAACGGATATTAATTCTGAAAGCAGTCAAGTTAAATTCTAGGAGCATCAAAGAAATATAATTGGAGCATCATAGAACTACACATAAAGCATCCCATCCCATAACTGTTCTGGAAGCAGTTGAGAAAAATTCTGGGAACATCCAAGTAGATTTTTGCAATTATCTCAGAACTACTTTGGAAGCATATTAGTTAGAACCATCATGGAAAGAATCTTGGAAACATTCTAGAATGATCTTGAAAGCTTTCCAGTAATCCCAGAATTACTCTGGAAGCATTTCAGACCAATTCTCGAAGCATTCCAGAACAATTATTCGACCATCGTGGAATTTCATCGTGCGAGCATCCTGAGCAATTTTAGAATCATCTCTGAACAACTTTGGAAGTATCCCAGAACAGTTTTGGTATCATGCTAGAATTCCACTAGAAACATCTTTGACCGGCTATGGAACCATCACAGAAACATTTTGTACTCATCAAACATTTTCTCTGAAAGCAAGGTAACAATTCTGGAATCCTCCCAGAATTACCCCTTCAGAAGCATTCTAGCACAATTCAAGAATCATCCCAGAATTAATCTAGAAGTATCTCAGAACTATTCTGGAAACATTGCCGAACACCATAGGACCAAGAGCATACTCTGAAATTAGGCTCGTTTATGAATGAACTTTGGAAGTATGAAAGTTAGAGCAATGTAATATTCAACAAAATGGAAGGTGAAACCAAGATGACTAAAATGACTGACTGAATCTAAGTCAGTGGCAGCAACTCTGTCTCGAAGTATCTCTGACAAATTCAGAAGGCATTCTAGAGCTGCTCTTGATGATAACCAATTCTCTGTTCTGTGTTACTTCAATGTTACTAAGGTTCTGGTTCGTACCTAAATTTGGAGGGTTTTGAAATGGTGTGGAAACCTTTTTTGTGATTCATCCATTTGTACAGGCTTCATCCAATCATAGCGCCATGTTTTCATTACTCTGGAAGTATCCCAGAACAGTTTTGGAATTATGCTGGAAATGCACTTAAAGCATCTCAAACTGGTTCTGGAAGCACCGCTTATGTACTCATTTTATTTTTTCTCTGAAAACACAGAGTTATTCAGTTAGTATCTCATAACTACTTTGAAAAGTATTCTAGACCAATTTTGAAACCATCCTAAAACTGTTCTGAAATCAACCAAGGTTAATACTGGAATCAATCAAGAAACATTCTAGAAGCACAAAAGAAACATTCTTGAAGCAACATTGCACTTCCCTTAACACCCCCCCTCCCTCCACTCCGTCACCCCCTTCACTATTCTGAAAACAGTTGAGAACAATTCTGGAAGCATTTTAAAATATTTTTAGAATCATCACAGAACTAATTTGGAAGCATTTTAGAATAATCATGGAACAATCTTGGAAGCATTCTCGAACAATCTTGAAAGCTTTCCAGCAATCCCAAAATTACTCTGGAAGCATCTCAGACCGATTCTGGAATCATTCCTTAATAATTCTGTAACTGTCGTGGAATTACTCCGAAAGTATTCCAGATCAATTTTGATAGCATCCTGATCAATTTTAGAATCATCTCTGAACAACTCTGGAAGTATCTCAGAACTGTTTTGGAATCATTCAAGAACTGCATTAGTAGCATCTCAGACTGGTCCTGGAAGCATCACAGAACGCTTTTGTTCTCATCATATATTTTCTCTGGAAGCAACATAACAATTCCGGAATCATTCCAGAATTACTCTGGAAGCATCATGAAATTTTTTGGACAGTCTTCCAGAACTACGAAGAAAACATCCCAGCTTTATACAAAAATCATCCCAGAACAACTCTAGAAACACCCCAGCACAATCCAAGAATCATTCTAGAATTTATCTGGAAGTATCTCAGAACTATCCTGGAAGCATTGTCGAACATCTCAAGAACAATCGCATAGCTACTCTGGAGGAATGAGTTTATAAATTTATGATTATGAATGAAAGTTAGAGCAATGCAATGTTCAACAAACTTTTAGGTGAAAGCGAAATCCACAAGTTCATAATACAACTTTTTTTTTTATATTCAACTTCTTGAATTAGCGAGTGGCAAATAGTCTAACTTAATCTCAGTTATGGCAGCAACCCTGTCTGGAAGTATCGCAGGCCAATTCAGAAGGCATTCCAAAGCAGCTTTTGATGTATTTCAGAACAACTCTGCTCTGTTGATGCTGTGTTGCTCTGATGTATCTCAGAACAACTCTGTTCTGCTCTGCAGAACAACCCCAGATTGGGATTACTTCAACTTTGCTTCGACTCTGGGTTGTACCCAAATCCGGGTTGTTTTGAAATAGCGTGTTAACCATTTTTTGTTTTAAATTCATTTATTTGTGCAGGCTCAATCCAACAAAATTCATACCACCATGTTTTCATTTTCACAAAAATAAACCTTAAAACTACAATAGGAAGTATACTGCCGGTGGAAGCATAACTGTCCCATATGACATATGGATGATTTTTTTTTATTTTTACGCCTACCACAGCATTTTGATGTGTACATTTAAAATATCGTTCGAACAGGTGTTGCTAATTCTGATTCCCATCTGAAATATTGACGCATAATTGTCCCACTGGGAGCAATTTTTGTTCTAGTGGGACAAACACGAGTCAAATTTTCGAGTGGGACAAATCGACTAGGCATTTTTGCGGAATTTTTGATTTGTATTATGGGACAATAATGCGTCCACTGGCAGTATAAACGCAGAACACCGTATTTGGAAAAATGGAAAATTGTCTCTAAATTTGGGCAGAAATAGGCTGAAACCCTCACCAGAACCAGTTTAAATAGATCTGAAAGCTGACGGAAAAGACTCATTTGAGTGAATTTTTTTTTTCGATTGATTTCAAAATTGGAACGAAAAAACGATTTGGATCGCCAGTGGAGTTGCCCTCACTCAGGCTTTTTAAACCACCAAGCCGTAGAGGATATATTGTGAAGTCACTCAAGGCCACGTTCAGCTTGTTTGCTCAAATTGCTCCCTGAATATTGTTTGGCAAATTTTCTTGAATTCCCTTGATTATATTCTAAACCAAAAACTGCGCATAATATCACGACACGACTGGTTTCCAATACTTTATCGCTTTGAAGACTATGGTACTACCAGCGGATGGATAGTCATGAAGAAAACGAATATTTTTTTTGGCTAGGAAGTACTAGCACATCGGTCCCAAGCTCGGTCCATGCTTATGATTCTTTGACAATGTTTTGCAACATTGCAAGGTGTATTCGGAACTAGTGGGGCAACAACAGTAAACCAATTTCAAATTGCTAGTTACACATTGATTGTTGGTACCACCCTCCGCGCAACTCGAGACTTTCCTGTACGCTATTGGCACTCATAATAAGTAGATGGTTTTCCTATTGGGGTTAGCGCTTTCCAGTCATCGTCGTCGACGTCGTGCGAATGAGCCTCGAAATGGATTCCGTACAGGAAATCCAATTATGTGCTTGTACATGTACCTACAATATATTCTGTACAACTTCTACACCGGGAAGTGCAGAGTGTAGGTACCAAGATTCGGCGGTCACAGGGGGCAATGTGCTGAAAAAGAAAACTGCCTTGTCACAAATAATGGCTGTGTTTCGGCTACTGCTGCTGCTGAGCTTTCCCCACTCGGTACCAAAAGTGAGCAGAACTGTTAGTTTTTTTCTGGTTATGAATTTTGGCCACACTTTTTTGCTCCGAGGAAGCAAAGAAGGATTTGCTTCATCCTCCCAAATGGTGCCCGGTTGGTCGTTTGTTATTCCGATCCGGTTGCAGTATGTTTAACCAGATTCCTGCGGGATTTACAGGAGGATTCGGGATTGCTTTCAGTGTCAAAAATAGGATCAACTTATTTATAAAGAATGACAAATATTATAATTATTTGAGATTCATCCAAGCAATCAATGACTTTTCAAAATATGATACTTCCATTTCTGACGTCTACCAAAAATAAAAGTCCTTTAATTCTCAGTTAGCGCAGTTGGCGGACTCCTACGTCTCATTTGAATATTTGTTTACAGTTCAACTCACTCGCTTCAGCTTGTGTTTACTTTTTCCCTGAATCATCGCACTCGAAATGCAAGCTATCTATACTTCAAAATAGCCTGGCTAAATCATAAAAACCTACCAACGCATTCGGAAACCGAACCTTGAAATCGATCATCGCCCGACCGAGCCGTCTATGGATGACGAGCTACGAGAATGAGCAACCAACTTTCTCCAGCTAAAAGTGGATGGCGAAAATCATTCGATAGCTCCGTTGTGTTTGCCAACCATCAGGTTATAAATATCCAGCAGGGTCTATTAATACCTGAGTAAAGTGCCGAACCTGTGTGTGTCTAATTTTAGATCGATTGCGCGGATAATTGCGGCGCGGAGTCATATCATAACGCAGTTATTGATGATAATTACACATCCCATAATATAATTCAAACAACCGGAGTTCCATCCGAGACGAACCTGCAGCCAGCAACGTGTGTCCGCTATTTATTCGTTCTCAAATAAAGCATGATGCATTCGGAAGCGCACAGGGCTGGCCTCCACCGGGACACACAGCTTAGAAAGGGTGAGTGTATAAATTTTAGAATATTAAACGATGGCGAAATTTATTGCTCATTTTACTGCAGAAATTTGTTTTCCCTCGGCTACTGCAGCAGCGAGGGGCTCATGCTGCTGTTGTTGTTGGTCCTACAGCCGCCGCTATGGAGGCGAAAAACGACGAGGGTAAACACTCCGGCAGCCAACTAGGGGTAGGTAGCTGGTCCTTTGAGCATTTAGCCCGTGTCCGGAAAACAAGCAAAATAGTAACGGAAATATAATATGCATTCCCGGGGTGGTTCTACTGCAACTTTGTTCGTGGCAAACTTTACGATGAACTTTGTGTGAATGCATGTGTTTCGTGCCTAGTGTATGTGTGGAACTGGTGCACAACAGATGGTGGAAATTACGATATTTATGGAGAAGCACGGTCCTTCACTCGTTCGAATGATGTTTTAGGTGGGAAATAAGTGCTTGAGTTTGACTCGTTTTGTTTGAAAATAGTACTTTGGTTTTCGATGAAATGTGTTAAAATTGTGAATAATTTGACGTCAAACTTAGCATTCTGATGGGAATATTTAATGAACCCCTAGGAAGTATCCGATTTTGTTCTCAGAAATTTTGATTCCTCCCTTGATTAAATTTGATAAGTGCATTAGTGACCGATCTAGTGATTTTGTAGTAGTGGCTAAAGGGGATGAAAGTGTTTCGAGCTCATTGGTGTTTAATACACTATGGGATAACCTAATAGAAATAGCAATAGGCGATCGGCGTTAACATACCGGCCGCCTTGAAATAACTTATTTCAAATGATTAAATTCAAGTAACAGATGTATAAAACTACTTGTAAACTCCTAACAGCTTATTTCCTAGTAAATTGTAACGGCATTCTAATGCTCTGGCAATGTGGCAGTTGTAGATCGTTGAGGTGTTCATCGATCGACTATCGATGTTAACGAAGGTAGACTGCATCTAAGGGAAGTGGTTCATCTTCTTCTCTCTATCGGCATCGTGGCATCACTCAGCCCGTCTGCATGGCATCGATCAGTTGAAGTATGGGGTTCCTCTACGGCATCCTCTTCGACTCGTCTCGGCTGCATATCCAATCGACCTCGGTTGAGGGATTCATCGATGGTAGACTATGAATAAGATGAGAGGCGATTTTTTTAAAGTAAAAAAGAAAAATAAAAAGACTTCCCTGGGTCGCGGACGCCGTCCGCGCCACCGACGATTCCTGGTAAATTGCTTGGATAGGTTGTTTGTGTGCAGGAGCGATTCTCCAATACGACTCTCGCTTCTTGGACTTCTGGGCATCGAAACAGGATGGCAAACGGATGAGCGGCTCCGGCCGCGTTGGAGGCTATGGATTACAAACATTCTCTAAGCTTTTTGACCATGATATGAAAAACAAAAACTTAACTGGGAGGCGGAGACCCGAGGGCCTCCGCCGCGCCGATGGGCGCTTGATGAAGAAAGAGCTAATGCTCTCCGTCAGTAGATACTGTAGTCGCTTCGTTGTCCCGTATGGGCAGGACACACACTTTAGAAATCGCCCGAAGAAATTCTCCATCTTTCGTGCGAACCATAAGTCAACACGGATGTTCCCGTCCTTCCCTGGGTGAATCTCAATGACTCGACCCATTCACCACTTGAGAGGAGGCATGTTGTCCTCACATAACAGCACCATGGTTCCAACGAACAGATTGTTCCGTTGTCTGGTCCACTTCGTGCGAGCGTGCAAATTCGACAGGTACTGGGTTGACCAACGATTCCAAATGAGTTGGAGAAAGTTCTGCACTCTCTGCCATTTCGAAAGCCTTGATTGACTGAGATCCTGCAGTGATGGTTCTGGTATCGCTGTAAGTGGCCTCCCGATCAGGAAGTGACCGGGTGTCAAGATTTCTAAGTCGTCTGCATCGGATGATTGTGGCGTGATTAGCCTCGAGTTGAGGCAAGCTTCAATTTGAGCTACCAAAGTGGCCATTTCGTCTGAAACGAGAACTGTACTGCCTAGCGTACGCTTTAGATGCTGTTTCATGGATTTTACGGCGGCCTCCCAAAGGCCACCGAAGTTTGGCGACTTCGCCGGGATGAATTTGAAGTTGATGTTCTCCCATGAAGTTTCATCAATTACCCTTTTCACGAATTCTTGGTTGTTGAACAGTTTTCGTAGCTCATGCAACTCACGCCGGGCACCAACAAAGTTTTGTGCGTTGTCGCACATGAGAATTTCTGGACGACCGCGTCTGGAGACAAACCTTCTCAGTGCGCCGATGAATGCTTGACGACCTCTAAATGTACAGCCTTTACGACAAGGCACACGAACACGGCAACATAGCATTTGATTGGTCCACTCTTGCGATAAGGATACTGAATGTAGAATGGACCGCAATAATCCACTCCTACGCGCATAAATGGTGGTGCTGGAGTGACACGTTCCTCCGGCATATCAGCCATAAGTTGCTCGTGAGCCTTCGGTCGTGCACGAAAGCATTTGACGCAGCGATGTATAACCTTCCGTGTTAGACTGCGAACTGATAATGGCCAGTACCTTTCCAGCATCCTAGAAATTAGAAGCTGCTGTCCAGCATGTAGATGCTTCTGATGGTAGTGAGCGGCAATAAGAAGCGTAAGTGGGTGTTGGTTATCTAAAATGACGGGATGTTCCGATCAGCTGAAATGTTAGCATTCTGCAAGCGGCCACCGGCGAGAATTAATCCATTCAGCAAGCTAAGGAACTAGTTGTCTTAATAGTGATGTGGGCTTGACTTCGCCGGTTCTATGCAGTGAGACGAGATCTTCTGGAAAACTTTCCTGCTGTGCTAGTACCAGTAGCTGATGCAATGCTTCAGATCGTTCTTCATGCTGTATGAAACTAGTTTTGCGGCTTCCGCGGTTTTGGCAGTTATGGATGAATCTCCGAATTAAGGATGTGATACGAATCAAATCTTGCAGTGATGATCGTATACCAAATATCGGGCTGGGTTCGATGACTTGAGCTGCGGCAGATATCGTTATTCGTTCCTCGAGTAGCGAAGGATCAACGGTTCTTGGCCAGGAAGACTTGTCTGAACGTAACCAAGGTGGTCCGTGCCACCATATATCGTGGTTCTTCAGTTGATCAACAGCCAATGCTCTTGACAGGACGTCCGCAGGGTTTTCTAAACCGGCGATGTGATTCCAGATCCCTCCACGGGTGATATGCTGGATTTCAGACACTCTATTGGCCACGAATGTGGTCCAGCGTGATGGATTGGATTTATTTTTTTAGACCAAACGCAAAAACATCGCTGCACCGGTGCACAGTGGGGCAAGAACCCACTCTCGTTGGCCAAAACCTCTAGCGCTCTGGGTTTGCATTCTAGAGGTTTGATGTCTTGGGAAGAAAGTATTATGAGTAGTTAAGCTATTCTTTGGCAATATTGGTCTTGATCTAGATGATTTAAAACTGATCTAGATCAGTTCTATCTTTAGATAGAAGCATCTTATCAAACAATTTTCTTCCGCAAAGTTGTTTGTTGTAAAATTTTGAGCATATTCTCTGAAGACACCTATGCTCTATAATGTATGTAGATGGCGCTGTGTGATATTTTGTAAAAAACACTCAAAAAAATGATTTTTGATCATTTTTCATGAAAAAATATACTGAGAAAAAACGATGCTTCGTCAAATCTATGAAAGTAATTAAATTTGAAGTAAACCGTGAAAAGTTACGCATACTATTCGTTGATTTTATGGTTAATTTCATGGAAAATGTTGATAAAATATGCAATTTTTATTACTTCCTAAATCAGAAAATCGCATAAAGTCGCAGCTGATTTATCCCCACAAATATTGCTCAACATATGCGGAAATCTATTCTGTATTACATTTCACAGGCAACCACAGGCATTTTGGATAGCATTTTTCGAAAAAGGGGCTACATAAAGTTTTTTTTATTGAAAAAAAATTTCAAACGCTCTGGGTGTGCCTCGTGGAGGTTTGATGTCCTCAAAAAAGAATCTTGGTTCAACAGAGCTATATTTAATCACTGTCTTCGACGGCATGGGTCGCATCGTGGATAAAACAGGATCCGATGAGAGAAGCATGCTATGGAAAACGTCTTCCATTGTATCTCTTCTACTAGTTTTCCGACTGTATCGTTCGCGGAATTTGCGAAAATCCTTATTTCGCGCTTCTTGTGCTTCCTCACTTAGCATTCCAATTGGGAGCAACGCTATTTCGATCGCTTGAGATCCGTGCATTAAAATGTTATGCACTGAAGCTGGCATAGGGTACCACTTGTAGAGACTGACATAGAGACGTGCCGTATTTTCAGCAATGTTTCGGAATGCTGCAATGTTGACCGAATATCCACATGACATTGCCCGGAGAATTGTGTCGCATCGATCGATCAAACCCTCATCTATGCCTGTGATATAACTTGTCTGAGCAGCATTTTTGAAAAATCTACGGGCTGTGTTGCCGTCGTTAGTGGTGCCATGTCCTTCTTTTACTACATCTACAAGTAATCCTTTTTCGACCTTGAATCGTCGTTTTATGTAGTCTTCTCGCTTTTCGATTTGTTCTTTAAGATCCTTTGTCTTGAAGTAACTTTTGACTTCCAAGCGGTAACTCACATGCAGTAACCATTCCAAAAATCTGATATAGGCATGTAAAGTCAACAGACCCAGTTCCAAAGCTCTCAAGTCAACAGACCTCTTTGAGATTTTATTTAGATCATTCATTTCCTTTGGAAGTGCGCCACATACATTGCATTTTTGTGAAGCTTTATTATCGGTAAGTGCATTGGAAACTTTACCATCAATCATAGTTAGCGTCAATCTATGACTAATGGGCAGTGTTCCATATCCCATATCGACAACAGTAGGAGAAAGTTTCTTTATTTGATTTTCCACGAGTTCCTGTTCCCTTTTGATAGAGGCCACCGTTTCCTTAGCAAACTCAATTTTAATCGGTCTGCAGAACCGTGTTGAGGAAGGCCTTGGATTTTGCCAGAGTACAACTTTTCTAGAGGTACTTCCGTCACTTTCAATTAATAATTGCAAAGGTACGAGTGTAGTCATGAGAATATTGCTGTCACTGAACGTCTGATCACTTTGATTCTGTTTGTAAGATTGTTGACGTCCACTGCCATCGAACCCCCACTTTGAAATTAACACACATTTTGAAAGTTTTTTCGGATGGTATGCTATCAAATACAGTTTTTTGAACTTCTACAATCCGTCTAACTGTCAGATCTAACAATGCTTGTAACTTAACTTCTCCTTTGATTTCGGAAATATAAAGAAACTCTTCGCTGGATAGCATTGGGTTTTCGTTTCCTGGATTCTCTTGTATGAAGGGTACAAGTCACACCCTCTCTCTTTAGCTTTAACTCTCATGATTTGATACCCTTGCCTTGATACACCGAAGTCCAAAATAAGAGCTAGAGCTTCTTCTGTAGTGTACGGATGGATACCTGTTGTATACAGGGACGAATGACCAGTGGGTCTAAGTCCCTCCTTAAAATGATACAACAACATCATACATACCTGTTGCTTTTTCAGCTTCTTTCAACGTGTTGATAATTTTTGATGCACGAGTTGGCGAACTGTTTAAGGCCTCTTTGATCAATCCAGCTTCTGCCGTTCTTCCTTCAGCCCCCCCCACAAAGCCCAAAAAATCCCCCCCCTCTCTCCTCCCTCCTTTTCTTTCTCCCTAACCCCCCCCCCCCACAACACAAAAAAAAATAAAAAAAAAAAAAAAAAAAAGCCAAAAAAAAAACACCAAAAATTTACAAAACGCCTACCCAACCCGGCCCCTTCCCCCCCCCCACAAATAACAGAACTCTCTTTTCCCCCCCCCCCCCCCCCCCCCTTCCCAAACCCCCTCTCCCCACCCCCTATTTTAACCTTCCCCTTCCTTACCCTTTTTTTATGGCCGAACAAAATTTACCGTCCACCCAAGAAGAACTTTTCTTCTGGTAAAGCAACTCGAAAATTTTTAAGCGTGCGATGCGATACATAGGGTAAGGGGATGTAATGTTAGCCTAGCTCCTTCATTCGGCCTATATACCAAATAAGTCATTAATTCAACGATAATCAACAAAATTATGTCGCTATCAAGATAACCGATTCAATTCGAAGGGATTCAGACTTAATTAATCAATTTACTTTTGTTCACTTCCGTTTAATTTACGACTTTCTTAATTTTTAGACATCATGATTTTACTGGTTAAGCAGAACAGGTTATCTCCATGATCTTCGAATGATCTAAATTTGGCTAATTGAACCGATAAACCAAATAATGCAGCCTAGATGTACAGAAAGTAGTCACACGTTATAAATTAACAGTTCACACAGATAAAATTACAATGATTTATCAAGAAAACCATGGGCCCAATGTTAGGGACATATTTATTTGTTTGTTCCCAAATATGGCCTGTTGCCTGAAAAGCCTAGTAAAATGTTGTTATTGGTTAAATTTTAAATGGAAATGTATGAGTTTCGGTTGTATATTTTACAAATGGCTCATCTAAACACAAACAGAAGGAACAAAACCTTTGTAGAGTGAATCTTTATGTTTTCACTATCGGGTGGCCAATAAATCATATGTGAAAATCTCTGAAGGGTTTCAAAGCAGTTTTAATTCAGTTTGTTTTGTGAAATTTTATGTTGGGTAAAGCGAATACAGCTGGCAATGTCTTAAATTATAAAATCAGGGAAAAAAATTATACAAAGACAGCATTTAATAAAAAACGATCGAATGCGACGAAGTTGCATCCATGGATAGACCCAATTTTTTGCTTATAGACCGACATTACATCCATATCCCTCGAAAGTTTCTGGCTTTATAAAATGAGTTGTATAGCTTTTTATGATACATACTACCAAAAGTCTTATTCAACGTATCTAAGCAAGTGTATAACTAGCTAAATAGCGCTTCAAGCTAAAATAGTTTATGAGTTGTAATAAAAAATGTAATCGATCGTTGCTTATTAGGCTGAGTTAAGGGACACATACCCTACTTGAATATTTGTTTACTAACGATAAAATTATGTTTATTTCGCTTCATGGCTTGCTTCATGGAGAACTTCCTCACACATGCGCACGCCTACTTTGTTCATTGCGCTGTAGAAAATTTCAGCAATGAAATCAGCTGCTGGTTTTTTTTTACTATATTTTGATGCATAGGGTACCGGAAGTATTTTGGACATGTATATATTTTGGCCACCTTGCTCTAAAAAACGTTCTATTCGCATCGTACAATGTCGTAGATTGAACCCAAACCTAGATTGAAGCTAGATCTAGCTATCTGTACAGAAATTATTAGTCATCGGTTACGTTAAGAATGTTTTTTGCAGCAAAGTGGCCAAAATATATACATGTCCAAAATACCTCCATTACCCTATTGAAAAGTATTTTATTTGTACCGTAAAACTGCTGAATTTTTTGAGTAACTCTTTGCAAAAAGTATGAGTGCCTTCGGAAGATATATCAAAAATATCTAAAAAATACCTTGCAGAAGAAAGCATATGGCAAAGACGCTTCTATCACAAGGTAGAACTGATCTAGATCAGCTCCAACTTATCTAAATCACAAACAAAGGTGATTAAATATAGTTCTGTTGAACCAAGATTCTTTTTTGAGGACATTAAACCTCCACGAGGCACACCCAGAGCGTTTGAAATTTTTTTTTCAATAAAAAAAAACTTTATGTAGCCCCTTTTTCGAAAAATGCTATCCAAAATGCCTGTGGTTGCCTGTGAAATGTAATACAGAATAGATTTCCGCATATGTTGAGCAATATTTGTGGGGGTAAATAAGCTGCGACTTTTTGCGATTTTCTGATTTAGGAAGTAATAAAAATTGCATATTTTATCAACATTTTCCATGAAATTAACCATAAAATCAACGAATAGTATGCGTAACTTTTCACGGTTTGCTTCAAATTTATTTACTTTCATATATTTGACGAAGTATCGTTTTTTCTCAGTATATTTTTTTCATGAAAATGATCAAAAATCATTTTTTTGAGTGTTTTTTACAAAATATCACACAGCGTCATCTACATACATTATAGAGCATAGGTGTCTTCAGAGAATATGCTCAAAATTTTACAACAAACAACTTTGCGGAAGAAAGTTTTTTGATAAGATGCTTCTATCTAAAGATAGAACTGATCTAGATCAGTTTTAAATCATCTAGATCAAGACCAATGTTGCCAAAGAATAGCCTAACTACTCCTAATACTTTCTTCCCAAGACATCAAACCTCTAGAATGCAAACCCAGAGCGCTAGAGGTTTTGGCCAACGAGAGTGGGTTCTTGCCCCACTGTGCGGTGTTGTAAATTTTGTTTTATACTGGATCTATCTTGCATCATTTTAAAACTGTTATATGTTTTGATCTATTCTTGCATCAATTTGGAATAAGAAAAAACAAAACATTCCAAAACACTACACGCTACTTGATAATACCAATAATTGAGTAAAATTTCAGCTTTTACTAAACAATAACTCAATTTTATTGATTATGTTCTGAGGTATATTTGTGAGCCCAAAAGTAACCGTGTTTGCTGCGTGTGATGCTGGCGGCGTACAGAAACTTGTGTTGCTTGCCTCGAATGCTGATAATTACCTCAAGTTGCTCCCGGTACTAGTGAATTGCCCTTTCGTTTCATTCCTAAATAACGAATGCTTGTCTTAATTTTTTTTTACAGCCACTGCCTTTTTCGGAAAACGCTGACTGGATCGAAATGCGGAGGTTCCGAGATTGCGAATAGTATTTCGATTGCTCGGAAATGAAAAGTAATGAAGTGTTCAAAGTAACCAATCGGTTTATTGATAGATTGGTCATGATAAGCACTTGCAAATAGCTCTTACAGATAAATTTTGGAGAATCCTCTAGTTGACTCTAGTTGTCGCATAATGTCCAGGAACACCTTCCTTGGCATGCGGAAACGCAGAAAGTGCTTGTCGTTGTAGGTTTGCGTGTCGCTAAAGTAGTCCTGGAACAGCTTCTGATGATCGGAACGGAAATCACGTTCGACGTTGGCGTGTCAACCAAGATGTGACCCTCTCCGTTTCGACTCTTGTTTATCCGCTGCCAAACTACAAATCAGCATTATCTAATATCGTTTTAATTAAATGTATGCATTCACACACTCACCTTCAGCCAAACGAAAGGATGCACTACTGGCATTAAACATTATTTGGTCAAACCAATCAATGGCAAAATGTTTGTAAGATATCTGCGATCTCTGAAAAAAATACTTCTGATCTCTGATGTTGAATGATCGACAGGATGACAGGTGTTGGCGGGTTTAACAACAAGCAATACAACACCGGTGCGGGGAACGCAAAGTTGGTCTATTTTAGCTAGTTCTATTCAAGTTTCGCTGATGCAAATCAAGTATAAAGTTGATCTAAAAATAGACCGCCGCTGAAGATGCCCTTATGCCTTTTTGAAATTAGAACAGATTCAAAAAAAAGGGTCATACAATCCCACTCCACTAAAGTTTTAAACGCTTAGATGAGAATACCAAAAATTAGATATATATTTTACCTAAAATTAGGTATTTTTGACAAAACCCAAAATAATTTTAAAATTAAACGATAATCAACAGTTATTTTTACTGACATTTGGGTAATGTTCATTTTTCTATATTGAGCGTTATTATGAACCCAAGATTGAATAAAACTTTCGTCATTGAAGCAACGGGGTCACCATGTCTTTCTTAGCGAAAACGTAATTATTTTTCTCATTGATCTTTCAATAAATAGTTCATTGTCCCAATATTTGAAGCAAAAACTTTTGCTTTTGTTTTTATTCTAGCTCATCAATTCTAGCAACATCTATCTGTGTCTGTGTGTCTTTACAATCAATCTCCCATTGTCCGGCAGTGCTTTTATGGAAGAAACTTGTCTGCATTTCTTCAGTAAATTATATGAGATCACTATGTGCAAACATTTTTAGCCCTGGAGATTGAAGGTGACAGCTCTATTGAAAATCCAACGACCCATTTCAAGAATGCCTGTTCATACACGTACATTCTGATGTCATCTTCATATACAATAAGCCCCGCATGAAAATCTTCACACATCAAATGGATATGTGAGGAGTTTTCACACTTCCAGAATCAAAAATGGAAATTCTTGATCCTGGCGTGTATATAGTTAAGGTATATTTTTGATAATATAAAACGACCTCACCAATGTTCCTTATCTGATGCTGGAAAGCTCGTCCGGATGCGGGAGCGGGTCATTAAAAACACAAAAAATGGGGAAAAAAAACAAGCCATCTTAAGAAACACGACCCTAACACACTATAATTTCACCATTTATTTAAGTTGAATGAAGCAATATTTTTTAATTTTATTTCCGCGAAAACGACGCAGCAAAAGCAAAACACGTCATTTTCAAAGCACGGCTTGCTGCGATCGTCATCAATTCTATCGGCATCTATCTGGAGCGAAATAATGGACGTGTAAAAATGTTGGGTCGATGCAGAAAAAATATGTCTGTAATGGGGGAATCCAGGTAAGGCTCACTTCATGAGGTGAGGTTAAACGTCGTAGATGGTGCTCTTGAAAAATGATTTTTCGAGCTGTTTAAGTAGAAAATCGGCGACAATGGCGACACCGGCCAATTCCATACAGTTTGAAAAATAGCCAGAAAGTTCTTACTAATTTTAGTTTTAGATACTACGATGTTTAATCTCACTTTAGCTTTACTTGGATTCCTCCATACCTTATTGATACTTATTTTTTAATGCAAAACATATATTTCTGTAATTCATTTGAACAATTGTTTCTTCTTAAGTGCAGACTGTGGAATACTAATCCGAATGGATAAATTGTTAAATTGCATGTTTTTTTTAAGAATTCTGTAAAATAAAACCACAATAATATTCCCAATTTTCAAAAAAAAGTAACGATAAAAAATCGGTAATATTTGACGTTTATCTTCCTTCAATACTATTACCCAATATTAGGTAATCTGTGTTTACGCATAATTTACACTGAAAATAAATCAATAATTTTTATTATTAAAATTGGCATTTAAATAGGTCAATTTGTGCTTCGAATTGAAATCATGTGAGCCAGTATGATTTTCATTTGCCGCACATAATTTTTAACACCCGTTACTTGAATTATGGAGAGTGTGAGCTGTTTAGTGGAATACCTGTAACTAGAAAATAAGAAGAATGATTAGTAATTTCCATTTAATTCCAACTACCTTTATTGCTTATCTTGACAGATACGCGTATTTCGTCTACAATGTGCAGACTTCTTCAGTGTCGAGTATTAATACACGACACTGAAGAAGTCTGCACATTGTAGGCAAAATACGCGTATCTGTCAAGATAAGCAATAAAGGTAGTTGGAATTAAATGGAAATTACTAACCATTCTTCTTATTTTCTAGTTACCCGTTACTTAATACACAGGATCGTTTCCAATGAGACTGATATGGTCCGCATATAATTTTCAATGGGGCGAGAAATGTCATTCAAGTGTGTTTTCACTTTGCCCTATTCTACCCATCTTCGCACTTAAAATGAAATAAATAACCGTGCGCGAAAAACAATCAGCTGCTTTGACGTTCTAGAAGAAACAAAAAATTGCCCAATGGAGAAGCAAAGTGAAGTTTACCGTGTGGTGGTTGAGGTACTTGGTGTGCCAGCGGAATTCACTGAATTTTTTTAAAGTAATAAATTTCTATAGATGTTCTTCTTTGCTATGTTAACAGTGTTTATTTTGAATATTTCAGATCTACCGAGCATTTTTTATGATAGTACAAATGAAACCTCTTTTCTTTCACTCATTTCGATTTATTACGTGAAAAGATACAAAAAATCCAATATTTACCTTTTAATGAAAAAATAAAAAATGAAAAAATGCACCTTTTCACATAAAACGTAGTAAAAAACTCATTTGAATTTTGCTAGGACAAGTTAATGCAATCCATGTACACTATAATTAATATCTATTCAGCTGTTGCACTTAAAGACTACACCGTGTCCAATATATTCTCATACACCTTTTCCTTGCATTGGTGTCGTGCAACTACTCAACATGGGAAGAGATCCGGTCGTACTCGTACGGTGCGGACTGCACGAGTTTTTAAAGTGGTCAGGGAACGGAGTAGACGAAAATCACAGCGCTCTGTACGTAAAATGGCCGCAGATCTGAATGTTTCGAGATCGTCAATGCACAATATACTGCAAAATGACCTCGGATTCCAAGCTTTGAAGAAACGAAACGTTCACGGAGTTTTGGAACCTTCCAAGCAGAAACGACTCGAAAGAGCAAGTCCGCTTTTGTCGCGGCACGGTGGGGAAGAATTTATCTTTTCCGACGATGAGTTATTAGTCTTACAACAATTCCACAATGTCCAGAACGACAGATTGTGGGCTCTCTCTTCAAGAACTGTTCCAGAGAGTGATAGAAATATTCCACGGTTCCAAAGTACTGCGTCAGTGATGGTTTGGGGAGGAATTTGCAAGCGAGGCAAAATTACCACTGGTTTTCATCGAAAAAGGCGTTAAAGTGAATGCCGTATATTATCAAATGGAAGTTTTGGAGAAAACTGTCAAGCCATATGTACAAGAGGTTATTGGAGATGATCATTATGTGTTTCAGCAGGATGGAGCGCCATCGCATACTGCAAATCTCGTTCAGGGCTGGTGCCGAGAAAATAACTGACCGACTTTTTGGACAAGAATGAATGGCCTCCCAGTTCACCAGATCTGAATCCCTTGGATTATATCGTATGGTCATACATGTTGGCGAAGGTGAATGACCACAGGGCGTCTAATATGAACCAATTCAAAACCGTAATCAAACGAATTTGGGACGAAATGCCGATGGAAGTCGTGCGTGCCGCCTGTGACGGTTTCGAAAAACGTCTGGAGCTGGTCAAGAAGGTTAAAGGCGGTGTTATTCCAAAACATATGCTGTAGTTGACCAGTATTATATTGCAATATAATGGGTAAAGTTATCAAAAAAATCTGGATTATCGTTTTGAAATGAATAGAGTTTTATTTTGTATGATAATATATTGGACACGGTGTATATTTGTATTGCACATATGGTGATTATTTTATGGGCTATAAGTATTATATAACAACATTTAAAAAAAAAAAGAAGAGCACCAACACAGCACAAAAAAAATACACTTCCCCCAAATCCACAAGATATTGCAAATATATAAAATGTGTTTTTTTATGAGGGTAGGTATGTGCACTTTTAAGCGATTATCGGTACTTTCTAACGATCTTTAGATATTCTCATCTTAGCATTTACGTGATTTGCGTGCCTGCTTATTTTATATCCACGCTTCTCATGTGCTCATATTATTTTCAGTGGTAAAAAAAAACAAATTAACTAACCTTGATGTATGAGTGTGAACAAGCCTTACCCATTACGTTTTCACGCGGTTTTGACAAAATAACAAGGGCTACTATGTCGTGTGTCGTTCTCGTCCACTGAAAACAATTCATAGCTTTTTTGTGCGAATCAGGGCTGCCAGATATACAGATTTATCTGTATTATACAGGTTTTTAACGTCAATACAGACGTGATACAGGTTACAGGTTTGATACAGGTTTTTAAACCATAATACAGACTAATACAGATTTTCATTAAATCAAAATTAAAAAAAAATACCATAAGATTATTTTGACTTCGTTTTTTTATGAGTGTAGACTGTATTGTGAATGAAAAAGCTGAGGCGTTAGCGTTACTATTTGCTCAAACCATACTTCTTTCGGTGGGGTGGGACCAATACGACGATTTTGTCAACACTCCAATGGTGTTTCTTTTCGGTACCGGTTCGGTTTTCGCGTTTTTGATTTGAACCTTGTTGTGCTCGGCCATTAACCACTCAAAAGGTCGTCGATTTGTATAGTGTTTTTAACCCGCGTTTGTATCAGAAGAAATTATTAAAATACCAAAGTTTAAAAAACCAAACGCAGCCGCGGCTGCAAGTTTGCAGCAGATTTCGTCGTTCTTCATAAGGTATTCATAAGTATTCATTATAAATATTGTTTTGCTGATGACATGGTTTTATATTAATTTTCAAAATCTTCCAGAAATCTCAACGGAAGCCGATAAACAGACCGGAAGCCGTTCACCAAAACAAGCTGGTACCAGCCAACTGGTAGTGGCCAGCAGAAATCGAACACGACCTCATCTAGATGACATCACTAGCTCTAAACTCGTATCGCAGGAGAAAGATTCAGGTTGGTTTTTGCAATCATATTTCAGACAGCTGAAAGTTGATCTGATGAATTATTGATTTGCGATTAATAAAGCTTATCAACTCTAGCAGTTTTTAGCGATTTAAACAATTTTATATTAATATCAAACATTTTCAGATATCTCATCGGAAGCCGAAAATCAGAGCGGACAGCATTCAGCAAAACAAGGTGGCCAGCAGGAACCGAAAACGACCTCATCCGGATGACATAACTAGCTCGAAACTCATAGCACAGGAGGAATCAGGTTAGTTTTTATAATCATCTGGTTCTCTTAGTGCTAAAACTAAGTAACTCAAATTTTTTAAAGTTTTTTGCTTGAGTGTACCAAAATATCTCCCTAACCAAGACAAATATTCTGGTAAACTCAACTTTTAAACTCAAACATTTAGAGTTACCTAGTTTTTGCACTAAGGGGACTATATTTCTGATGGATCAAAATTGGTATAGTGAATTGATTAGAGATAGACAAAGACTCTTTTTGTGTAAATTTTATACCTTATAAGTTTTTTATATATATAATTTCACAGAACAATCTCCGGATAACCCTTCTGTTCCAGAGATATGCGACGCTGCCGGCCAGAAAATTCTTGAGGATAGCACAGAGCAAACACATTTCGACCCGGATGATTACAGCGCATCAAAAATTTCAACTTCTGAGCAAGGTTCGTTGATCTCAAATGTTTTGCTTTGTCAAATTTATTGTAGCGTTACTTTCTTTTGGCAATGGATTTTAAATTTAAATTTTTAAGAAACAGGCTATGATTCAGATGCAAATGATGATTCGACACCAAAGGTAACCGGGAGCAACTGTGATTATGATGATTCATGTGAACCAGGTATGTCATGGAAAACAATGTTATATGCAAAAATATATTTGAAATGATGATACCACGGTTTTGACAATATTCGCTCGTTGCACGAACATGCTTCATAATTTTCTTTCATGTGAAGTCTCGTTATCAGAACATTATTCAGCAAACTTAGTAAATTATAAAAAAATATAGATTTATAAGCTCCTGTTTTTGATTCGAAAATTATGTCATTTTGTTTTCCTTACATTTAGGAAAGAATTTTGGCAAACGTGTTTAATGCTTGTTAATGGCTATTGATTTTTTATTATAGTTGAGTACAATTAATTTTAAAAAATATTGAGAAAATTATGATGAATGAAACATAATACTAAATATACCAATATTAATTTGTCCTAGGTTCTTCTAAATACGGCAAAACAAAAACAGCCAAAGCGATTCAAAAGTTTTGTGTTACATGGACAGAAAAATTAAAGTGGCTTGGTTCTAGTTTTCTAGTTGTAAGAAAATCTACTCATTTCTCGCTAATAGCCCTCTTAGAACAGCAAAATTTCAACAACTCCAAAGCGTGCTAGAGATTAAGCCCTTAAAAATGCTCCACCCATCAAATACACGCTGGTTATCGATGGAACAAGTCGTTAGACGTCTGTTGGATAGATTCAAAATCCTGAAAGTGAACTTTAGTTTTGGTGACACCAGTAGTGACGCACGTCAAGCTCAGAAAATAAAGCAGATATATGATGTCCTTGATAACCCAGCCACGCATATCTACCTGGAATTTATGTTATTCGCACTTCTGAAAATCAACAATCTGAACAAATTGTTCCAATCGGAAAATCCACAAATTTACAAGCTGCACGAGGAATCAAACCGCCCAATGAAAACTGTTCTGGATTGTTTTATAAAACCTGAATACGTGAACAAAATCAAACTTCACGATTCTATAGAAATAGACCCACCCAGCTGTGTCGAACTAGATAAAATGTACATGGGAACAAAAGTGCAAATTCTGATTGAGAAATACTTGGACGAAAAAAAGCTCGCTGAGGTTGACCTTTTCAAGATTCGATTGAATGTGAGAAATATTTTCATTACTATCGTCAATCAAATGTCTAAACCCTTCAACTTCAACAACGATGTGTTGATCAATTTGGCCATCATAACCCAAAAAAGGTGATGAACAAAGTTAATCCGTCGATATATCCGCTACTAAAGCATTTCCCTGAACTGTTTGATCCAAAGGAACTCCAACTTATTGATGACGAATTTAGAGAAATTCAGAACATAACAGTCAAATGGAACCACAAAGAAATAGAGTCAATAGATGGACCTGAATTCTGGAGCAAAGTCTTGTCCACGCGTAGGATGGGAGGAGAGTGTGCGTTTCCCCTCCTGCGGCGAATCATTCCAATCTTACTATCCCTATCACACTCGTCAGCAGCGGTTGAGAGACATACAATCTTCACAAAACGAAGGTTAGAAACAGCCTTAGCACAGCCTCAATGAAAAGAATCCTGGCGGCTAAAGAATACGTAAAGACCCACCAATCCCCCAAAGGAGTCGTCGAAGTTATAGCTGAGGCTAAGAAGCGATTTTCCAAAAACATGTATAAAATGAATGAGAAATAAGATAGATGACAAAGGTAAGTTTGAAAACAGAAACCTCTTAATTTACTTATAAAATAATTAACATATATTTTTAATTTTACAGGAATTGCCATGTGATGCTTCAAAGGCTACCTAATCGGTTATATTCACTATATGCAGATTTTTTTTTCACGCAAGCAATATTCTGTTTCACGTTATTCCACTCACTCGATGCAATCAATGAAAAGATTCATTTAACGTTAGGTAAAACATTAACAACATTCTCCAAAAAGCCAAGTATGGTGGTGAATTAACTAGGTTTTGAGAAGCACTATTTTTATAATCCAACAGTATAGAAGCGTTATATATTACAATCCAACAAGTAAATTGTTTGAAGCAATCTTCTATGTTCTTATACTTTGTTTATAGTTCAAATTGCATCTTGATTACTATGTATGAGTATAAGTTAGTGTCAATCACACGTCTCTTTTAAAGTTAATAAAGTTATACTGCTCAAAAACGTATATAAACCCCCAAAAAAAATAATACTACTCAAAGTTTCCATTTTTATTTCAATACAGACAAATACAGATTTTTTTTATCAAGTAGATACAGATAATTTATAAAAGTATCTGACAGCCCTGGTGCGAATAGGTAATCCGTCAAAAATATTTGGTCAAATAAGTGTCAAATATTTGGCATTGGTCAAATAGTGTAATTCCACCTTCGTCTGTTACTGTAGTATGCGAGTACACGAGTCAACATTTGTAAAGTGCCTGTCAACATTTGTTAGACCTCTTTGACCCTTTTCAAATGTTAGTCCAGGTTTCAACATTTCCATGTATTGCTAGATTTTGCCAGATTTTTATTTGTGGCATGCCAGATATTTTCAAAAAACTAATGGTAACCCTGGCCACCACCAAATGCGTTCCTGCTCTGCACAGATCCATGACTGCCGAAAAACCAAATCGAAATTCGAAGGTTTACCCGTTATATATCATTCATGGCTGCCTAGTAGACGTTCTTTACTTAAAAATGAAGTCTGGGATAGGATTATACTGTGCATTTGGTAAATTTACTCCGAAAAATCGCCATTATAAGCCATCACCTTGTATTTACGTTATTTTCAATAGCTTAATGTTCTTGTAAGTGGTTTATCTTCACGTAATTTTATTATCATCTTTGTATGGGTCCCATCTCATTGTTCAATTCTGAGCAATGAGAGAGCGGACTCGCTTGCAAAGGTGGGCGCTATGGAAGGCGATATTTACGATCGACAAATCGCCTTCAATGACTTCGTCAACAGTCACTCGTCAGCTGGCAGTATTCTATCATCCTGGGGCGATGGCAACATTCTATCATCCCAAAGGTGTCGAAGAAATCTTGGTTTGGGGGAATGGATATGGGTCGAAACTTCATTAGTGTGATGGCTCGCCTCATGTCCAATTATAATTCTTTGAACGCTCATTTATACCGTGTTTGGCTGAGTGACAGCAATCTCTGTGAGTGTGGACAAGGCTATCAAGACGCAGATCACATTATTTGGTCATGTGCTGAGCATCGTGGAGTCAGATCTGAGCTTTATGATTCCCTTCGGGCTCGAGGTAGGCAATTCAATGTGCCGATTCGAGATATTTTGGCTGTACGTGATCTGGAGTTTATGAAGCTCATTTATTTGTTTTTGACTAACATTAGTTTACCATGTTTGTTTTTTATTAGATTTTATTTATCGGTGTTTGTGAGTTTTTTTTTTCTTTCTCAAAACTGTTCAAGTCAAAAGAAAACCAAATTTGTGAAGTTATAAGTTTTTTGACCATTTAGAATTTTAAAGAAATGTGTTATGTAAACCATACCTAAAATTTTCCATCTTCCAATCCGTTTAATTGTTATTCCTTTTAACCTCGAGACGGCCGCGAGTAATCGGTTCTATCCCCCTAAGTTTAGTTTTAAGATAACTTATGTATATAAATAAGAAAACTTTGCTCTGTAAAGTTAATCCGATTGAGCCTGTATGATTTATAAAAAAAAGCTTGATGTTGAAAATCAATCAATTTCAATATTAAAACTGATTTGTAGAAATATACCAGATAGATTGGTGCAAAGATTTTGAAAATCGGTTTTGAAATAAATTACCCAACAAACATCAGTGTCGAATAACCGCTTGTTCAAACAAATTTGGAGAAGTTATTCAGCTTTCTAGAAGAAGAAGCTGAACAACTTCTCCAAATTTGTTTGAACAAACAGTTATTCAGCATTGATGTTAGTTGGGTAGTTCTGAACGTTCAAAACCTAAGCATAGTTCGTGACCAAATTTTCGTACTCGCAACGTGTACCCCTGTATTGAAAACCAAGACGTTGTCCTACGTCAAAAATGGTAAAGAAGTGGTCAACTGAATTTCTTTGTGACCGTACAAGCAAAGGATATGTCGAAGGTTAAGGTCTCTGCATACGAAGCAAGTGCAAAATTCACGATATGATGTTGGCCGATTGGAGATTGAAAGTGACAGAAGTCTCGTTGTATTGTGAACACATGGCTCCGGGGTTTCCAATTTTGATTGATCACTTGGGTATAGAAAGATCTCCGCAAGATGGGCACCCGTTTGCGCATGCTCTCGATTGTGACATACGCAACCGTGTGACAACTTTGCAGGAGTGTTTGGCGTTGTTCAACCGCAATATGCACGAGTTTTTGCGCCCTTTCGTAAGCTTGGACGAAACGTGGATCTACTACAACACACCAGAGATCAAACAGCAGTCAAAACAGTTGGTTGCTAGGGGTGAATCGGCATCAAAGAAGGCCAAGGTGAGTTTGTCAGCCAATAAAGTCATGGCAATCGTCTTTTGGGGTGCACGTGGTATAATCCACATTAAATACCTTAAAAGGGGGAAAACGATTACTGAGGAACATTATGCCAACTTTTTGAGCCTATTTAATGAGAATTTGAAGAAAAAGAAAAAAAAATACCGCATTTGGCCAAGAATACGTTCTTTTCCACTAGAACAATACAAGGATGCAAAAGAAGATTCGATGTCAAACCCAATATCCAGTATTGCACATATAAATCCAAATATTTTAAATCTACAAAAAAACAAAAAACACAACAAAAATAAACAACCTCCTAAAAATAAAATTTCACAAACAGTATATATTTTTTATAAATTAACTTTATTTTTATTTTTTAACAAAAAAAAAAAAAAACAACAAAACCAACCAACACCAAAAATTTTTATCCAAATATTAATCCACTTTTAAAAATATTTATTGGTGAACACAGAGTTTTGTTCTTAGTTTCGAAAAGTAGGTCTCACTGACCAAGTCGATTATGAAAATCGCCATCTCCAGTTTGAATGCCTCAATGCCTCCATCGTCTAATCTAAGCTTCGATGCTATAAAACTACACCACCGATATTGGTACGTAAACAATAGTAAAATAAATTGAACTGTACCAGCGATGAGATGACACGAAAACTGAACCATCATTCGAAACGAAAAACTAAACCATCCTTCTATCATCACTCACTGGTCCGTACCCCTGATACCGCAGCATTCGTTTGGGAACGCATCCTTTTCGCTCCCGGTAATACAAACTACTAGTAGATCCCTCACTCCATGTAGCTAGGGTTGAAAATTGTTTCCGTTGGAGCATAATAAAAATAAAATTGAATTTGATTCTCAGAACCGCAACAACTACGAAGTAACGACTAACCAAATGGCAACTTGAAAGGTGGAAATTTGAATTTTAATGACTGCGCGCGGTCTCCCTTGGGGTTAACTAAATGTCGTTCAACTTGAAGAGGCACGTAACTAGTCGTTTGCACTATCAATGTCAGCTTGTGAAGTTTACGAGTTTTGTTGAGTCATTTCTATCAAAAAAAAAAAAAGACAACAGTTTAGGTAAATTTGTTCGACGATTAAGAATTTTAGCACAAATTAGCCTAATCATGAACTTTGTTATTCTTTTCCCGAGTTCTTGCGGACAAACTTTCAACTCTCATCAGGTGATTTCAGGGAATGCCATTTCTACCTTTCCATATCTTACCATCACGAAACTCGGTGCGGTGCGGCCTAGTGTTTCTTTCGCAGCAGTTGCTGATGCTTATTTTACGACTAAGCTTCCTCCTCCTTCTCCTCCTCTTCTTGCTTTCTTAATTGTGAAATTGCCGCCACCGAGGACGAATGATAGAGAGATAAATGCGATACAGGACAGCAGCCCAGCAGCGGGGCCGAAATCCTATGGTTGGAGATGCGATGGGCGGTGGCATTTTATGGGTGCAAAACTTTTCCCTGTTCAAACACGGTACGAAACGATAAAACTTTATCCATTATGTGTGTGGTGCGGTGAAGCGGATCCTAAATAAAACTTGGCATCGCCTCCAGGCTTCAGCGGCGGGTCCAAACACCACCGGGCTTTGGAGGCAGCTGATGCAGTTTGTGGGTAGTTCTGTCGGTGTAGTTCCAAGAGAATCATCGGTTCTGTATTTTGTCCAAAGCCGTTTATTTTACACACACTTAATAACAATGAAAAGTGTTTATTTATGGGATAATTATTGCTTGCTGTTTTACTGCCGGTGGAGGTGCTTTGCGAGGATTGTGAGGATTCGTTTAGTACGTGTTTTTTTTTCATTAAAGGAGTGACACTTGTTTTACGCAAAATATTGCCATTGATGGTGCTCATTCTCTTTAAAGTACAAAATAAATATTTTAAACGCTTTCCAGCAAATATCCTAAGGGGTTAAATGACCGGCACAGAACAAACAAGCTCAACATTCAGGGGGAAAATGACACAGAGGTATTATTTGCAAAACGGAGGCGAGTACACACAGTTGTGAGTGAGAAAAAAAAAACTCTCACACACATACAGGTCGATTTATTTGACGGACAAATAATACCGCCATAACAAGATAAATTTTTAAAGCTTTCATGTTTCATAAAATTTAATCAACTTCGATCCACGCACGGGCTCCCCCAGTCGGGCTGCAGATGTGCAACGAAGCGTATTTCTAGAAAAATATCATCAAATAATATACGCAGCACCAGGGAGGATAGTGCCCCAAACTAAGGACACACACAAAAAAAAAGCATCCAAAAAACGTCCCATCACATGCAGCTCTCTTGTCGTGCTTTGCCTGGGGAGAGGGGCATGTTGGAATTTTAGTGCACGCTCGATGAGCTCTTTTCACCCTGCGTGCGGCCGATAGATCACCTGTGCCTGGGAAAATTCATCGCAATGGCAACGGCAGACGAACGGGTTGTTCGTAAAAGATTTGAAAATTGATTCGATGCTCGAAAACTAAATCCGGTTGCCACAGCGGCTACAAAGCACACAAAGCAAAACTTGATATTGCGTACTATGGCAAGTTGGAATCAGTTTTTACTTTCTATTTAATCCTGTTTTCCACAGAGAACATTTGAAATAAACATTAATGTATTGAAGTGTATAACAAGGATATGCGGGAGAATCATCTTTGCGAAAAATCCTTTCTAAGCCGGCGTCGGTGGTGTAGTGGTAAGCGTGACTGCTACTTGGCACCCCAGTGAGTCTGGGTTCAATCAGTCGACGTCGGTGGTTTTTCTGAGGCGAAAAAATCTGTCCTTCCTCGAGGGAAGTAAAGCCGTTGGTCCCGGTTCATATTCATGAGTCGTTAGGTAGGGTCCAGGTGGTAGAGTTTTCCTCTCGGTGATTGTCACCATGTGAGGAAATAGGACGACGTAAAAAAAAAAATATAAAAAAAAAAAAATCCTTTCTGAGAATCGAACCCAAAGCACAGAGAACAGACATTGATGTCCATATACCTTTTCTTAAAAACGTGTGTAAAAGTAAGGGGGGGGGAGCCGGTATAAGAAGAAGGTGAAGGCAAACAAAACTTTTCAGGTTATATGCTAGGCTTTTTATTGATAAACAATGACACGACAGTTATCGCACAACTGCAGCGCCGCCTACCAGGAGCATAACGACATACATTTGAAATGTTGGTTTTATGTTTTACACAAGTAGCAGACCGAAGATGAACGTCTGTTCTCTGTGGTTAGATTAAATTAAATATTACCACTTTGAAAAAGAGCTCCAATTGGTTAACATCTGTTATTTAAATCAGTATAATTAATAATACTCTATGCCTGCATGTGGTTTAACCTAACTATAGGCCCAAGTCCCACATCCAACCCGAGAAATCTACTCATACAATTCAGTCATTCAAGTCAATCGGTTATTATCCACACCGACAGATTAACATTTTTTTGGTGCCTTTATTTTTCAGATTATTAGTTGACAAAACAAAAACAAATCCAGGACGGGAGAACATTAAAATTTGACGTTTAGCTCCGTTCTTCGTTTGCTGGCGTCATTCGTTTCGTCGGTCGTTGTCAGTTCCGCTTGCTGCTGCTGCTGCCAGGGATGCCTTATATACAGATTTATCTGTAATCATACAGATTTTTTGCAGTTTTTGGATACAGAATTCTGTATATACAGATTACAGATTTTTAGAAAAAATACAGATTTTACAGATTTTTGAAAAATTCTCTTTTTTGTTGCATTTCATGATCATGTTTAAATAACCATATTTGGAAATCTCATTGAGCCGCCTACAGAATATGTCAGATATTCATCGACATATCGGAAGGAGGGCCGCTTTGAAGGCATCAAGCAAATAAATCTTGGTGGGCAGCATCCATTTCAATTCTGTGTTCAAACTTCGTAAACATCGGTTAAATCACCTTCGGCATCAATCTATACAATGTGTGTTTTTGTATGTCTAGTACGCTTTGCTATTATTATCAATCCTGGCCTGTTCATAAACCGCGTAGATTCATTTCTGAAAATCTCACACCCCCCCCCCTTCGTAGACCTTTTTCCATATTTTTTTTAAAAATTTTGTATGGAGCGTAGACTTTGGTAAACCAGCCACCCCCTCCCCCCCCCCGATCATCTTAAAAAAGTCTACGTGGTTTATGAATAACCCCTAAGGGCGTGAAACGAGATAATGTTCTGGGTGGACGCATATTCCTCCCAGTCTCTCCGTGTTGTGGGATTCGAACGAGTAAAGGATCCCAGCACTGGGTTTATTTTGCAAGTTGTTGAAGCACCTTCACATTAGAGTCAAATTTCTCCGCTAGTGAGTGGAGTTCTGCTGGTTGATGGCTGAAAACGTGAACAAAGCGTCCACGTAGTTCTGCTTCAAACGCAAGGGGTGTCGATAGTGATCCTCAAGCAGCTTCCAGGCAACCATAGGCGAGTTGTCGATGTTGTCGTTGAATACGGGAGGTTTTACGTCGAGAAAGCGAACATGAGAAGCCGATAAAGCTGATTGAAAACCCGGGGAGGTGCATGGTGTAACAGGTTTTTTTTATTTTCGGCGAGGTAGTGTGCAGTTTCGAACTCGTTTTGCAGCTTAAACTGCTCTTCTATATCCGCTTCGTCCAGCGATTCCAACTCCGATTGAGTTTGGTTGTAGTCCGCCCAGATCGTCGTGAGGTTATCCAGTCGCACTGGAATTTGGACGTCATTGTCCGTGTTGTAAAGACTGTATTCGATGAAATTTGGACACACGCAATTGTTCGTAACTTTTTAGCGTGTGGGTAAAAATCATTGAAATTTTAATTTAAATGTATTACATTGTGTTGTGTCAATTGTGTCAAAGTGATGGCTTCGAATGAAGAAATAGTGCGCCAACAAATTTTGGGCACTCACTTCGAAAACCCAAACGCTTCTCATCGATGGATCGGAAAACAGCTCGGAATCGCACATTCAACCGTATCTCATGAGATCAAAACGTTCAAGGACCGTAAGTCAACCAAGCGGAAAAATGGTAGTGGCAAAAAACGTGGCACATCAAATCCGGAGAAGGCCAGGATGGTATTTAACCATTTCGATCAGGGATGTTGCGAAAAAGGCGAAAGTTTCAGTTTGTTTTGTGCAGAAAACAATGAAACGTTCTGGATTACATGAGTGCAAGGTCCAGAAGGCACCGAACCGGAGCGTTAAACAGAACTCGGTGGCCAAAACTGTACAGGGAGTGGCTCACAAAACCGTTCTGCATTGTGATGGACGATGAGACCTACATTAAAGCCGACACCAAACAAATGCCAGGACAGGAACACTACGTCGCCACCTCTAAGTTGGCCGTTCCGGAGAATGTACGGAAGAAGAAACCGTCGAAATTCGTCAAAAAATTCCTTGTCTGGCAAGCGATCTGCGGATGTGGCAAAATGAGTCAGCCCTTCATCACCTCTGGGACCGTCAACGGACAAATCTACAAGGACGAATGCCTCCAAAAACGACTTCTGCCCTTCTTGAGATCTCACGATGGCCCGACACTGTTTTGGCCGGATTTGGCATCTTGCCACTATGCCCGGCCCGTCTTAGACTGGTACAAAGATAAAAATGTAGTTTTTGTACCAAAAGACGTCAACCCTCCAAACACTCCGGAACTTCACCCAATTGAAAAATTTTGGGCAATCATGAAGGCAAAACTCGTTAAAACTCCAAAACTGATAGAAAATGAACTTGAACTAAAGAAAGTGTGGTTAAAAGTAAGTAAGCAAGTCGGTCCTATCATTGCCCAATATTTGATGAATTATGGAGAGTGTGTCGAGTATTAGTACACGACACTGAAGAAGTCTGCACATTGTAGACGAAATACGCGTATCTGTCAAGATAAGCAAGAAAGGTAGTTGGAATTAAATGGAAATTACTAATCATTCTTCTTATTTTCTCGTTCAATATTTGATGAAAGGGGTCAAGGCAAAGGTGCGGGCATTTGAGTTGGGAGAAGAGGTTCAATAAACCAATGATGTCAAAACTTAACCATTAGTAGTTATTTATTTGCAGAAAGTTTGAAAAGAATCGGGCTCAAAGAAAATTTTTGATGACCAATTTTGTGTGTCCAAATTTCATCGAATACAGTCTTTATTTTTCTGTAACTCCTATCAGATTGAGGTTTGAACTGACAATAAGTTCGGGTATCGCAGGTTGGAACTAGTTCCAACCCAGGTTCTAAAACGAATTCGATATTAGTCGAGGCCTTTTATAGTTGCTCCTTCGGAAAATATGTTGTCCCGGAATGTGTAGGATGCAACTGTCTGTCAAATCAGTAACTGCGATGTTTCATTGTTGTTGACCTTATTCGGGTGATTAAATGCAGTGACTTATAGATGGCCGTAAATATCTCTTCGTAAACGAAAAGTATTTACGAGAGGAAGGAAATAGTGAAAATTAATTGATAATAAAATTCATATGTTGTCGGAAATGTTCAAAATTCACTTATTTTCTTGTTTGACAATACGCAAGAAAAAAACGGTACAAAGTAAAATACCACTGATTTCTACTCAGGAACTTCTTGTTTGTTTTCATTTCGTATTAACGGGACCGTCAGCCTGCAGCTTGTTCGTTACGCCAGAGAGATGACCTGGACCCTACACCTAGTCCAACTGCTTCACTTCTCTTCCAAAGGAAGACGTGATCAGAATTTTTTTCGTTTTCAAAAATCCCAACGGCGCCGAATGTAATTGATATTGATACTCAAATCTGACTGACTGACTGACTGACTGACTGACTGACTGACTGACTGACTGACTGACTGACTGACTGACTGACTGACTGACTGACTGACTGACTGACTGACTGACTGACTGACTGACTGACTGACTGACTGACTGACTGACTGACTGACTGACTGACTGACTGACTGACTGACTGACTGACTGACTGACTGACTGACTGACTGACTGACTGACTGACTGACTGACTGACTGACTGACTGACTGACTGACTGACTGACTGACTGACTGACTGACTGACTGACTGACTGACTGACTGACTGACTGACTGACTGACTGACTGACTGACTGACTGACTGACTGACTGACTGACTGACTGACTGACTGACTGACTGACTGACTGACTGACTGACTGACTGACTGACTGACTGACTGACTGACTGACTGACTGACTGACTGACTGACTGACTGACTGACTGACTGACTGACTGACTGACTGACTGACTGACTGACTGACTGACTGACTGACTGACTGACTGACTGACTGACTGACTGACTGACTGACTGACTGACTGACTGACTGACTGACTGACTGACTGACTGACTGACTGACTGACTGACTGACTGACTGACTGACTGACTGACTGACTGACTGACTGACTGACTGACTGACTGACTGACTGACTGACTGACTGACTGACTGACTGACTGACTGACTGACTGACTGACTGACTGACTGACTGACTGACTGACTGACTGACTGACTGACTGACTGACTGACTGACTGACTGACAAATTTATAACAAATCTAACCATTTACTTACATCCATTATATAACATACATTCACATTACCCTATATTTTATTCAACATTTTCAATAAATATTTATTTCATTTCATTAATTAAATAAAAACATAACCTCTCTCCCCTTCTGACTGACTGACTGACTGACTGAGGTCTGTATCCGCAATAATCCGGACACCTCAAAACATGAATAAAACATAAATTTCGCATTATATTTCCGTCGTAGATGTTTATTTCAGATTCATGGGATGTGTTTAACAATTCGTGAAGACAAAACATAATTATTCGGTATTTGCATAAAATTTTCGAACTTTGCGCTTAACTCCGTCCATTAGGGTTTGTACAGACTCTTCAGAAATCGTAGAAGCCGCCTTTGTCCAAATTTGCTGGAAGTGTTTGATGTTTTTGATTCCTTGCTTCTTTCCAGAAAGCTTCCGCTTCATCAGAGCCCAATATCTTTCGATTGGTCGTAGCTCTGGGCAATTTGGCGGGTTTGAGGTTTTTGGTACAATGTCCACTTGATTTGCTGGGTACCACTCCATCACAGTTTTAGCATAGTGGCATGATGCCAAATCGGGCCAGAACAAAGGTTTTTCTTTGTGACTTTTGATGAAGGGTAGCAATCGCTTCTGCAGACACTCTTTCTGATAGATGTCCTTGTTGATAGTGCCTGTAGTGACGAAAGATTTACTCTTTTTGTCACACGTGCAAATTGTTTGCCACACAAGGTATTTCTTGGGAAATTTCGATGCCTTCTTCATTCTGAAATGCTCAGCTGTAGCATTTCTGGCCATAGCAGAATAAAAAGGCAGCCCTGGAAGCTGCTTGAAATCCTCCAGGACATAAGTTTCATCGTCCATAACAACGCATGAAAACTTCGTCAAATATTCGCAGTACAAACGTCGAGCCCTGATTTTGCTGCCAAGTTCTGTTTGTCGTTGCGATTTGGAACTGTTTTTACTGTATACGACTTAAGTCCCAAACGTTGTTTTGATTTTTGGACAAAACCAGGCGACATGAAAGGCCCTATTTTACGAGCCACCGTTCGAATGGAGAGATTTGGGTTTTTCATTAATATCCTTTTCACCTTTCTGTCCATGACAGGATCAGCGCGTCCAATGTTTTTGTCACTTCTCGGTTTCCTCTCCACCGTCAAACGTTCCGAAAATGATTTAAGCACATCGTGAACAGCAGATTTAGGCAAATCCAATGTTTTTGCAAGGTCCCGTATTGACAAGTCAGGATTTTCCGTACGCCCGTACAAAATTCGCTCGCGCACTTGTTTTTCTTTCGCCGCCATCTTGAATACTAAACATAAAATGTAAACATCAATCATAGTATTTTTCAGCATAGACTCTCAGCTATACCACAGTGTTCACTATAGAAGTGTAAACAAAACACTGTCAAAGATTTTCGATTCCCAACGCTAGAGGTTTGCCAGTGGTGTGCGAGAGGCGTACCAATTTACTATTAGTCTGCCGTTATAACGAAAAATGATACAAAATCATTTCATATTTCGGGTTTGCCTTTTGAACCATCTAAACTTCTCCTATCAGGTAAAACCTCCTGCTGAGCTCACCTGCATCTGTCCTAGTCATCTTTCCGTCAAATCACGCAAACGACCCGCGCTTATCAAAACGCAGATTCCCCTTTTCAGGTTTCAAAATACGCTTGGACACGAGCCTCAACGCAAGGATATATCAACTTTTAGAATTTTCAATTCGGCCACGGTCCGACACATGTTTCCATCAATCATTGCATTAAATTTTCTACTTTCTTTTTTTGCCGAACTTGAATAACAAGCGTGAAAAATATGCTCTCGATTTGGCTGAAATTTTAATTCGATGCGATTGATGGCTCTGAAAATATGTATGGCTATTGGTGACGTTGACGATATGGTACGTTGGAATGATTGAGCCTCCGAGATTGACAGGTGCAAACGGGTTCGATTTTGATTTTTAGATTTGGAAAGATTCGGTTGAAAGGAAGAAATTCATTTATTTTCAGCAAATAACCATGAATTCCTATCCAACGGAGACAACCGTAATTAATGGGCGCTCAGTAATTGAATAATCCTAAAAGTTAAATTATTATAATGAATGTCCTCTGCTGTTCTGGTGACCATTTGGAACGAAAAATGTGCTCACGATCTCCCACAAAGCCAAGCGTAAAGCCGCTTCCAACGTGGCATGCATCTTCACGTGATCCGAAAGTTGGTGTACCTAGCTACTATTTTATCATTCCGTGTAACGCCACAACATTGTTCAGTAGTTTTCCTCCACCCCGACTGCCCGGCTGTATTTGTGCAACAGTATTTATAAAGTGGGTTACTCCTTCATGCACTTTGCCCTGAATCAACATGAGCAGCTACATAACAGGGCTAATTCCTTCCTGCATGGAGATTCCCTTATTCTGGAAGGGCACACGTAGGAATTCTCGAGCTTGGAATGCACGCTGCAGCTCGGCTTCCGGGCAAAGGTGAAGGGAAAGTTTTGCATCACCAGCGGAGAAACAGAAACATGTACTTTATGTTACTTTAATTAAAATGCATTGCAAGTGTGCGGTGTCAGGGATTGTTTTAAACAGAAACACCATTAAATTCCAATTTACGCCCTGTGTTTCAGGTTTGAGTGCGTTATCTAAACTCGGGAAACAGCCGGGCCAAAAACCTGACAGGGAAGATTGCTTGCCTTGAGTCTGGAGTTAGTTTTTACGGGGAAAATTTGGCATGTGTTAGATGGAAAGCGCAAATGGAGTGGAATCTAATCGAAAATAAAAAAAAGTGTGGAATCGTTTAGATTGTTCTCAGCATATTTTGTCAGACTCACAAATCTATCAAAACATGTGCAGCTCTAATCCCGAAAGTATCAGTTACAACCCACCGCGAAGCCATCGAAGCCGGGACTTATCGCTCCCCATTTCTTAAATGGTGATGAAAGACGCTTCCGCTCGGCATTGAAATTTTACGGTTCGCGTCCCAAATTAGATTCTTTACGAGCGGACGCTTCGACATTTCAGTGGGTCTGGCCGTTCCTGCGTAATTCTTTTTACAACCCTCCGATCGGGTGGTGTGGTAAAATTTCTTCTCACTCCTTTGATTGATAAACACCGACCTCATGAAAGAGCGCCCCGCCCTGCACTCGCTCGCTTCGGTGAACTTTAAAACAAAATCCCAAACAACAGGCGGTAATTGGTCTTGCGGGTGTCGGAAGCGTCATAAACAGTAATCCCTCGGCTGTATACGAACGCTTGTTCGCATGGAGTCTTAAAAATTTAAGATTATGTTATTTATGATTATTTTGTGCACTCCCCGAACCGGACCGGACGCACGTGCTCCCGTAAATTGATGCTTTCGATCGTTCAAGATCTGACGGCTTCCGAGATGCCGAATCACCCAGCCCATGCACGCGTTAGGGATGTGTGCAATTTTCGTTGACTGATCGTAAGCTGAAGCCTAATGGCGTGTGAAACCATTTCAATGACTGAACTCGGCGATTATGCCATACCGTCGATGATATGAAAACCACATTCCGGTAAAAATATGGCGATAGCTTTAAGCACCGAATTACGTAAATTCGACATCCGAATAGTGATCATCGCCAGTCCGGATATGTTCCGCTCCGGAGCGGTCGGAAAAGCAATCCGACGAACAGAACAAACGTCTATAAAACACCCGTAAATCATTGCTTTTGCCGTACATAAAACACGAATTTACGCTTCTTTTATTGAAGTTCAAGATACCATAATTCGGCAAGCAGTTTGCCACCCATTCTACCTCCATCATCCTTTCCGTTTTGCTTTCGCCCAGCCAGCATAAAAGCTCTTATGCCAAAGCCGTTGGATTTATTGCATCCTGTGTGTTGGTGTGCGCTTTCTTTTCAGCCTTCTTGCTAGTACATTTTTGTGACTGTGGGTGGTTGAGTTCCGTTTCGGCACCCGTCCGCTCTCCCCTCCCCAATGATGAGCAATTGGAACTTACGGTGCTCGATGGGTGCCAGGAAAAGGGAGTTAATTTAAGGCTTACATGACCGCCATTTATCGGTATCAGTTCATGGCTCTCCGAAGGGCACCCGGGCCAGCACTCAGCATCCAACAACCTCCATCAACGGGGCAAGACCCAAGATTTATTCGACTATCGGAGAAATGTAGATGTCATTTAAAAAGCGATAATACTCCGTCTTTTTTTCGTGTCTGCTGAGTGCTCTCCCGAATTAGGTTGTCGGCTGTAATTCTGACGCAGGAATCAGCTGGGTAGTCTGTCTCGAAAGGGAAATTGAGATGCTTTTTACGAGATGGGGTACTTCTAATGAGGGGCCAACAAGACCGGGGCTGTAAGAAGGCATAAATTCAACACTATTGGGAACAGTCAAAATGAGAGAATGATGCTTCTCGGCGGTGATTTATGTCGCCTGTTGTGATTGGTACCAATTGTTGCCGGGTTTTATGCTGGTTGTAATTTGTTGTAGATTTGGATGAACTTAAAAGACTTGTGACCTTTTTTTATGGTAAGGACCATTCTTCCAGAGTAGATTTATCACCATGAGACTGTAGGTCATTGTCCTTCGAATTGCGCAGTGTGAGAATTTTGAATTTTATTTGCTGTCTTCGGTGCGACTTTTAAAGCCTCTTGTACAAATTCGTGGCGAACTGGTCCATAATCTTGGCAATATATCTCAAATTACTTAATTTTGGGCTGGTTGGACGCCTATCCAAATTTCATCTGCTATACAGTGGTACACTTGACCAAACGATAAAACAACTTCCAGTCAAGAGTGAACATTTCGGATGCGTTATCGGAGTTGTTTGGAAAAGCAATTTTTCCGTTCCATCGTGGACACCCTTTCCATAATTCAGATGAGAACAACACGATCCTTGACGTTCCTTGATAGAGTAGAACCCTTACTCAAAATGGCCAATCTGACTTTTGGTAATGTACCCGGTACAACAAAACTGCTGCGATACCGTCAGCTCGTCACAAATTATCTAATAGCATAATAACCTACAATGAAAAAGGTTGCGATCTGAGATTTCTTCTGTAAAAATTGCAAGGATTCTTTTTAAGGGATGGGTTTGTTGGGCCTTGCTCAATCTCCTGGAATACTTTCGAACCGTCTCACAAATCATTATTTTATAGATCCTATTGGTTCTAAAATTTAAAAAAAATGAGAGCGTTACGCAAAAGTAAAAGGGTTTTGAACGCTTATTACTCTCGTTTAACAGAACAGAAACGAGAATCAGAATGACTTTGTTTATACACCATTTGATAGTAGTTCAATTTTTTACTTTAAAATGACCTACTTTTTTCCCATACAAATTTGCATACAAACGGTTTGAAAATATGGTTTTCCCTTCCCGGGTCATCAAAAACGGGTAACAAATTGTTCAGATTGTCTTCTTATTTTTATTTAACTATGTTTCATTCCATGTTGAACGCTTATGTGTTCGACAAAAAAACCTTGAAGTGATCTTCGGGGTACCCTGGTACCCACCAAATTCAAATGATTATAACTCTGGCTATTATTGACCGATTTTAACTCTTTTGGCATCGTTAGATTCAAAAACTCATTTGCTTCAGGGAAATTATCAGCAATGATCATTTGAATTCATCTCGTTCCTGTAAATACACATTAAAGGAGTATTCAACGCGCTCCGAAGCTTCCACCAGAAAACATCCCGAACGTGCGTGTAAGTTTGCTCAAAAAGCTTTGCTCCACCAATCTCCCGGAGAACGGTGACCTTGAGCAGCATTTGATGTCGATTGACGAAACGCTTGATCGCCTCACCGCTGCTGGAACGGACCTGGATAAGGACACGCAAATATGCATGCTGCTCCGCAGTTTGCCCCCGTCGTTTGACAGCATCGTCTCTGCGCTGGATTCACGGTCGGATGACGACATCTCCCTGGACGTAGTGAAAGCGAAGCTGATGGATGAATACCATCGTTGCCTCGAGCGAGGGGATGTCAAGGTTAAATCGGAGAAGGCGATGCGGTCAACGGAGAGTAAGTCGAACAGCGGTAAGGAGACTCGAGTGTGCCACCACTGCAAGAAGCCCGGTCATCTCCGCCGGAACTGCAGGAAGCTGCTTGCCTCCAAGTCAAGAGGTGAAGGAAATTCGAAGAGTGTGCCGAAAAACGAAGGGACCAAAGCCGCCCACGGTGACAGTCGCAGCGTAGCTTTCGTTGTCGGAGCAAAATGTTCATCATGGGTCATCGATAGCGGGACAACTGCCCATATGACCAGTGACAAGGCGTTCTTTGAGAAGCTGCGAGAATTTCCCGGCGGCTGGATCACAGTGGCCGATGGCAAGATAGTACAAATACACGGTGAGGGGAGCGGAATGCTGATTGGTGTTGACGCCAATAACGAAACGGTCCGGATCACCATGGCGGACGTGAAATACGTACCAGGGCTGTCCACCAGCCTGATATCCGTCAGCAAGCTAGCGCAGAAGCAGTTGACGGTAATGTTCGACGATACGAATTGCCGAGTGATTGATGCTACTGGTGATGTCGTTGCCATGGGTGGTCGATGTGGCAGTTTGTACTACCTGCAGTGCGGCGAGTCGTCGTTGAAGGTAAACGAGGCACATCATTTGGTGAACTGCCAACATCAGTGGCATCGTTGGTTGGGCCACCGCGATTGGGCGGCCATCGAGCGCCTCAATAGAGAGGATCTGGCAAGCGACGTTAAGGTTAGTAACTGCAACTTAAAATTAGTATGCGAGTGTTTTTGGCCGCAAGCCGAAGGTTATTCGTTCGGACGGTGGCGGCGAATTCGACAACGGAGAACTTCGCCGGTTTTACAAAGAAAATGGTATCACACCGGAATTCACCACACCGTATTCACCCCAGCAGAATGGAGTTGCCGGACGGAAGAATCGTTCTATTACCGAAAAGGCCTCGTGCATGCTGCTGGACGCCGGACTTGACAAGCGTTATTGGGGTGAAGCTGTGTTGACAGCGACATACCTGCAGAATCGATTACCCTCCAGGTCTGTACCCAAGACTCCGCACGAGCTATGGTGGGGACGCAAGCCGGACTTATGTCTTCTGTCTTCTGAAGGTGTTTGGTTCTCACGCCTATGTGCATGTTCCGGATGTTAAGCGCAGCAAGATGGATGGAAAAGCTACAAAGCTAGTGTTCGTAGGGTATTCGCTCGAACACAAGGGCTACCGTTTCTTAGACCCTGAAACGGACTTGATCACCATAAGCCGGGACGCCAAGTTCCTGGAGCTCGGTAATGGTTCATGTTCCGTCGAAATACCGATTGTTGCATCGGATCCCAGCAAGCGACAGGCAGCGGATAGCAAGAAACAGCAGGTACCCTTCGAGGAGGAGGAGGTTGAGGAGCGTCTGGTGACTGAAAATTCGAGCGCCAACGATTCTTTTGAGTCTGCAAATCAGGAGAACGGCACTACTGAGGACGTCCGACGATCCAGTAGGGAAACGCGTGGGAAGGTTCCGCTACGACGTTGGGATGGCTGCTTGCACCATGGAAGAACCGTCAACTTTCCATGAAGCTGTGGAGAGCCCGCATTGGCAACAGGCAATGAACGACGAAATGGAATCGCACAAGCAGTGCGGAACCTGGGATCTCGTCCAGCTACCGCCTGGCAGGAAAATGGGTGGGTTCGAAGTGGGTGTATCGCCTGAAGAGGAACGAGCATGGCGAGGTTGTAAAGCACAAGGCTAGAATCTCCCAACGCCCTGGCATCGATTTTGAGCAAACGTTTGCGCCGGTTACGTGCCATGCCACTCTGCGCATTTTTCTGACTGTAGCGGCCAACAAAGGGTTGAACGTCCAGCATTTCGATGTCAAAGCCGCTTATCTCTATGGTTCACTGGAAGAGGAAGTGTACATGAGTACGAAACAAAGGGAAATGAGGAGATGGTGTGTAGGCTGAGACGCAGTTTTTATTTACGGCCTGCGGCAGTCGGCAAGGTGCTGCCACCGAAAGCTAAACGAGATCCTGACGAAATACGGATTCAAGGCTGCGGAATCGGATTTCTGCCTCTACATCAAGCAAACGAAAACAACTACTGTTTACCTGTTGGTCTATGTTGATGACCTACTCATCGGATCGACGGACAAGGATGAGATCGACAAGGTTTTCCAATGTTTGCAGCAGGAGTTCCAGATGACTCGCTTAGGCCAAGTGCGTCATTTTCTCGGCCTGGAAATAGATCGCGTCGGCGGTCGGTACACGTTGCGTCTGGGAACCTACATCGATAACCTGATCCTGAAGTATGGTATGGTGGAAGCTAAGCCAACAAGATCTCCGATGGACGTTAGCTACCTAAAGGTAGAGGATACAAGCAAACCTTTGGAAGATGTGACAAGATACCGGAGCCTGGTAGGAGCGCTTCTATACTTGGGTGTTGTGGCTCGACCAGTCATCGTAGCGAGTACAGCGATTTTGGGACGGAAGTTCTGTTCGCCCACCGAAGCTGACTGGAGCGCAACGAGGCGACTGTTGCGATATCTGAAGGGAACTCGCGACTATGTAGTACAGTTAGGAGGAGATCCAAGGCAAGACTTGATTGGCTACTCCGATTCCGATTGGGCTGGAGATTTGGGGACAAGAAGATCGACTTCGGGATTCGTATTCCTGTTCGCCGGAGGAGTCATTTCTTGGGCCAGCAGAAGACAATCCAGCGTTACACTTTCGACCATGGAGGCCGAATACGTGGCGCTTAGCGAGGCCTGCCAAGAGGCCATCTGGCTGAGGCAGCTGCTTCGAGAGTTCGGTGAGAGGCAAATGAGACCTACAACGATAATGGAAGACAACCAATCCTGTTTGACCTTCGTGCAGAGTGAGAGGCAGAGTCGTCGATCTAAACATATCGACACGAAGCAACGGTTCGTGTACGAGCTATGCATTACGAAGGAGATAGCCGTGCAATATTGCCCGACAGAAGATAAGCTGGCGGACGTGTTCACAAAACCATTGGGTCCGCTGAAACAGAAGAGGTGTTGTGAGCTGTTGGGATTCGAAGACCGTCAGTGAAGCAGTTACACATTGAGGAGGAGTGTTGAGCGTGCACTGTTGATACTGCTCCACATCAGCATACCCCTTGGTGTGCGCAATGGTAGAATCCATCTACCCGAAAGCAGAATCCAGCTCTGTCGGCCCTAGCGACGGCGAGTGTTTACCGTCATTTTTCGTCATTCTACTGTTTTGTTTTCATCGCGTCCAAACGTGTATTTTTCTCGTGCTTAAATAAAGGTTGTTAGTCGCAGTTGTCTCGCGTGTTATTATTTCACATTTTCTATCCCGATTCCCGTACGCTGTTCCTCTGCTGCTGTTTATTTACCTGCGCCATCACACCTTCCAATAAACACAAATTCTTTTTCTTTTTCTCCCCCCCCCCCCTTCCCCCCCCCCCCCCCCCCCCCCCCCCGCCCCCCGCCCCAAATAAAGAAACCCCCCCAAATATCAAAAAAAAAAAAAATTATCCCCCAGCTTTTTCCCCCTCTTTTTTTTTTTTTTATTTTTTTTTCTCCCCCCCCTTTTTTCCCCAACAGCTCCCCGCCCCCCGGCCCCACATTTTTCATAAAAACCCCCGCCTCTGTGGGTATCAAAACTCATGAAATTACCCAGTAGCATATTTCTCAACGTTTTGTTGCCTTCAAACTTTTATTAAGATGCCACTGAATTTCAGCTTCCTGTATTAAAATGAACTATAAAATTTCGTAATGTAAAACATGAAAAGGTACCCGGGTACCCTGTCGAACATATAAGGCCAGGCGCCCACTGGTGCGACATGTTTATGACATGATTGTATGCAATATAGCTCACCTATGTATTGTGTGTGTGATGTGACGTGTGACCATAATCCTTCTCACCATTCTTGTGACATGTAGTGTTAGCATGTTTAATTTTCGTGGGGCGAAAAAGGGTCGCCTTTCGATCTGTCAGTTTTGTTTATGTATTTTTATTTTTGCAAAATCAGTCGCTCGTTAGTAAACGGTTTCCGCTTTCGAGCAGCTTTTTAATATTCGCTATTCATTGAATAAACACTGTTGTTTATTTGGCGGATCAGTTTCCGTGAGTGAATAAAAATGATAGGTGATCCAAAATTCAACATTCGTTTTGTGGGCATAATCGAGACTAATCCATGTTTGTATGATGTCTCACACAAGAACTACTATGGGCACCTTATACAAGAAAAGGCTTGAAATTAGGTAGTCAGTGCGGTAGGAGGAGAAGGTAAGTCAAATTAATTTGCTTTTTGAAAAACTGCTTTGTTTCTATTGGCAATTACCACTGAATTTAGAATCGCACTATCCAGTTCCAAACACAATATTTGATTTGAAATGTAAAAAGAGAATTGTTTTATGGTTCTCAACCTGTGGAAAACATACTTATTGCAGGTATTCCTGAATAACTTTTTCATTTTAGGCTATCTTTTTCAATCAATGAGTTCCTCCCTCAATCATCGGATTGTTTGTAAGCGTTCATAAAAGTCTCATTAGAATTGAATCAACCAGAAAAATAATGAAAATATTTTAAACATAATCTAACATGTTTGTTTTTGCGTTTTACAGCAACTGTACAAGCATGTAAGACAAGATGGCGAAACATACCTTACCTTACCAATCAGACTAAGGCCGGTGTGGCCTTTGCTGTACACAGAAGTTGTTTTCATTGTAATCGGTCCACTGTACCTCGCCAGCCTCGCTGTCTGCAGAGGGTCCGCAGGTCGCCTTCTACTTGATCAATCCACTTTGCTCATTGCGCGCCTCTTCTTCTTGTACCTGTCGGTTCGTTTTCGAGAACCATTTTCACAGGGCTGTCGTCCGACATTCTTACGACATGCCCAGCCCATCGTAGTCGACCGATTTTTGCGATGTGTACGATGGGAGGTTCTCCCAGCAACTGCAATTCGTGGTTCATTCGCCTCCTCCACGTTCCGTCTTCCATCTGCACTCCACCGTAGATCGTACGCAGCACCTTCCTTTCAAAGACTCCAAGGGCGCGTTGGTTCCTCCACTAGCAATGTCCATGTTTCGTGGCCGTAGAGAACTACCGGTCTAATTAATGTCTTGTAGATGGTCAACTTTGTGGTTCGGCGAACTTTGTTCGATCTTAGCGTCCTTCGGAGTCCAAAGTAGGCACGATTGCCAGCCATAATGCGCCTTTGTATTTCTCTGCTGGTGTCGTTATCGGCGGTCACCAATGAGCCCAGATACAAGAATTCGTCTACTACCTCGATTTCATCACCGTCGATCTGAACTTGTGCTAGGAGGCTAACATTTTCTTCTCGTGCGCCTCTTCCCTTCATGTATTTTGTTTTTAACGCATTAATCACAAGCCCAATCTTACCAGCTTCAGCCTTAAGTCAGATGTACGTTTCCGCCATCGTTTCAAAGTTACGTGCTACGATATCAACGTCGTCGGCGAAGCCAAATAGTTGGACAGACTTCCTGAAGATCGTGCCACTCGTGTCTATCCCAGCTCTTCAAATCACACCCTCCAATGCAATGTTAAACAACAAACACGACAATCCATCACCTTGCCGTAACCCTCTCCGAGATTCGAAGGGACTCGAGAGCGTCCCTGATACTCGGACGACACACATCACTCGATCCATCGTTGCTTTGATCAACCGCGTCAGTTTTTCCGGAAATCCATACTCGTGCATGATTTGTCATAGCTGGTCTCGATCGATTGTATCATACGCTGATTTGAAGTCGATGAAAAGATGATGTGTGGGCACGTTGTATTCGCGACATTTCTGCAGTACTTGCCGAATCGCGAAAATCTGGTCCGCACCCACGAATCCCGCTTGGTATTGCCCCACGAACTCCTTTGCAATTGGTGACAGGCGGCGGCATAACATTTGGGAGAGCAACTTGTAGGCGGCGCTCAGTAGCGTGATCGCACGATAATTGCAGCAATCCAGCTTGTCGCCCTTTTTATAGATGGGACACACTATTCCTTCCAATCTCCGGTAAACATTCATCCTCCCAAATCTTGGTAATTACCCAGTGCAGCGCTCTGGCCAGTGCTTCACCACCGTATTTTAATAGCTCGCTTGGGAGTTGGTCAACACCAGCGGCTTTGTTGTTTTTCAACAGACCAATGTCCTCCTCAACTTCCTGAAGGGTTGGGGTCGGGGTCCTGTCATCTTCTGTGCGTGTTCCGAGATTTATTACCGTGCCACTTTCGTTCGCTGTCACATTACCGTTCAGGTGCTCATCGAAGTACTGCTTCCACCTTTCAATCACCTCACACTCTCCTGTGAGAAGGTTGCCATCCAGGTCTCTGCAAATATCAGCTTGTGGTACGTAGCCTTTGCGCGAGCTGTTTAACTTCTCGTAGAATTTGCGTTTGTCGTTAGCACGGTACAGTGCTTCCATTTCTTCGCGGTCTCGATCTTCCCTCTGGCGCTTTTTCCTTCGAAGAATAGAATTTTGTCTGTTCCGTGTCTGTCTATACCGATCCACATTCGCTCTCGTACGGTGTTGCAGCATTCTTGCCCGTGCTGCATTCTTCTCCTCTACTAACTGCTTGCATTCGCCATCAAACTAGTCATTTTTTCGATTCGGTGCAGAAGTACCTAGTGTCACTACCCAGGTAACCAATAAGCATTAGCATATGCAGTAAATCAACCCTTAATCTGCATTTCAGATGCTTCAAGCATTATATTAGCATTATATCAGCATCTTGAATGCTATCTGTTGTAAAGTTGAATTTCAAATGCTATTTAAATGCTTGTAGCCTGTAATAAGCATTTCGAATGTAAAATAGTATTAATGAAGCATTATCATAGCATTGCAGTAAAGAAGCCGTATATTGGGCCAACAGTGGCATTTATGTTGCATTTAAGGCGACTTAGTTGCTTGATAGGCTGCCTTAAAGACGCTTTGGAACTGCTTATTGGTTACCTGGGTAATGCAGTGCTACCAATGGCGGTTCGAATATTTCTCCAGCCATCCTCAAGAGTAGCTGCGCCAAGCTGCTCTTCCGTTGGTAGGGCTGCTTCTAGCTGTTGCGCGTATTCCTGGGCAACTTCGGTTTCCCGTAGTAGCTCAATGTTAGGTCGTGGCGTCCAAAATCGACGCATGTTGTGCACCGTCGAGAGTTTTGAGCGCATACATACTGCAACTAGGTAGTGGTCCGAGTCTATATTCGCGCTGCGGTAAGTGCGAACGTTGATGATATCGGAGAAGAATTTCCCGTCGATTAGATTTTCTGTTCGTTGGTTAGGTGATCTCCAAGTGGCTTTGTGGATGTCTTTAAGGGGGAAGAAGGTACTTCGGACTACTAAACCATGGGAGGCCGCAAAGTTCACGCATCGTTGGCGATTATCGTTCGATACGGTTTGCAGGCTGTTAGGCCCTATTACATTGCCTCCCGTCCTACCTGAGCGTTCATGTCATCAATGACGACTTTTTCGTCCCGCTGCGGGCAGCCATCATACACCTGCTCTAGCTGCACGTAGAACGCTTCTTTTTCGTCATCGAGTCTCCGTCGTGTGGACAGTGTACGTTGATGATGCTGTAGTTGAAGAATCGACCCTTGATCCTCAGCTTGCACATTCTAGCGTTGATCGGAAACCATCCAATGACGCGTTGACGCATTTTGCCCAGCACTACAAAGCCGGTGCCCAGCTCGTTTGTGGTACCACAGCTCTGGTAAAAAGTAGCCGCTCGATGCCCGCTTTTCCATACCTTCTGCCATGCCCAGCAAACCTCCTGCAGTGCTACGACTTCGAAGTTATGTGGTTGAAGTTCGTCGTAGATTATCCTATCGCAGCCAGGGAAGCAGAGCGATTTGCAGTTCCATGTTCCGAGTTTCCAATCGTAGTCCTTAATTCGTCGCCTAGGTCTTTGCCGATTGTTCCGATCCGTATTAACTTCTGTATTATTTGTAACATTGATTTTTTTAAGTGCGGATTGTTGGGCCTTCCCCAACCCCCTGTCTCGCCGGAGGACCATCGTGCACAGCACTGTTTAGAGTCCCACGCTGGCACGAGGACGATGATCAGCCGCTCCTAACATGGAGAGCTGACGCTCAGATAGACTGCGCCCTTTGAAGAGGCCAGACCCCCCCCCCCCCTTCCCTGTCAGAATATGACCAAGGTCCCACCGGGGTTGGTTACCCGATCTTTCATATGGTTACTCATACCCCAGTCGGCACCACGGGGAGGTAGGGATAGGAGTAACTGGACAAGAGGATCGCAGTAGGATCTATTTTATACCTGCAGGTACGCGAAGTACCAATGGTACGCATTGTCCAGTCATTTACCAACCAAAACAAACATACGAGGAAGATTTACAATAAATTTGAAAACATATACTCCGAGCGAATCCTACTATCTGATGGAGTACATGAATTTTCTTACTCCGTTTACAAAATCCAGGCCAGCTAAAGGAAATATGACTTTACCAACATCGAAACCACAAAAATCCAGCATGATCAATAACGAGCTCAGAAATTATCGTCGAAGAATATTTGAATGAACCTGAGGAAATCAGCCAACTCAACACTCAACGTACGGATAACTTTGAAGAAATACTAGAAGCGCCTTCAACTTCAAGAAAGTAAACATCAAGTACTCATTCCACACAGCGAACAAAAAAAACGAGAAGGTGGTTCGGCCATCATAACCATCGATGACGTTAATAAATCAGCATTTGACTACTTTGCCCAAAAAACTGGAAAACAGTTTGACTCAGATTCTCATTTTTTGATGTCCCTGTCTTCCGACATGAAATGTATGACAGAAAGCCAAAAACGACAGTTTAAAATCGTTGTAATCTCTGCGGCTGCAGAGATATTAGTGTGAGGAGCGATGATTACCTCCTACCGACTGTGTGGTACATCCAAGCACCCCCCGGGTGAGTAAACCGGATACAGCATCGTCATGCCGAGGTATGTGACGTTTATCATCATTACCAAAAGCACCGCGTACAATTAAGTTTTATTTTTCTCCCGAATTAAATCTTTTAAAGCTAGCTCGCGTGTTTTATTTCACCGTACAAATCCGAAACTGGTTTCGCTGATCCGCTCGTTACTCCACCTCGGACGTATCGTCGTCAGGTTATGGGCCCAGGAAACAGTAGGATTTGAGAAATCGCGGAGGAAATTGTCCGGTCGAAAAGTGCATCGGAGTATCGTGAAAGTTCGACGACGTTTGTGTTTTGTGTCGGCGCACTGCTGCTGCCGCCGGCGGAAGAACACTTGATCGTAGTGTGAAGAAGACTTGTTTTGAAAAGTTTCGACAAGAGTCGTGAGTGTTTGGGAAAAAACTGTTTGTTGTTGTGATGATGGCTGATTCGCGGTTTGCTTTGCCAAGTTGAATGGCACGAATTGGCGAACTTGGAAGGTGCGCATCGAGATGCTGCTACAGCGAGAAAATTTGTGGGATGCAGTGAGTGAACCCTTCCCCCCGGAAGAAAAACTGGATGATGAGTGGAAATCCGCTGATCGTAAGGCGAAGGCCACTTTGGTGCTGCTGATCGAAGACAGCCAGCTGTCGCTCATCAAAAACTGTGCTAGTGCCCACGAAGTGTTTAACGCGTTGAATTCGTACCACCAAAAGACGACACGGTCGGTACGGGTTGCGCTGCTGAAAAAGTTGTGCGCGGTAAACCTCCCCGAGCGCGGAAATTTGGAAGAACATTTACGCGAGATAGGCGAACTGTTCGACCGTTTGGATGCGGCCGGTACGGAACTGGATAAGGATACGAAAGTATGCATGCTCCTGAGAAGTTTGCCTCCCTCGTTTGATGGCATTGTTGCCGCTTTGGACAGTCGTGAAGGTGATGATATTTCGCTCGATATCGTCAAATCCAAACTGACGGACGAATATCACGGTCGTTTGGAGCGCGAGGGATTTAGTGCCGGCTCGAAATCGGAAAAAGCTATGCGGTCGGTCGATAACAAACCGAAAGAGTCTCGCGTGTGTCACTTTTGCAAGCGTCCGGGTCATCTGCGGCGCGATTGTCGAAAGTTCAAGGCGCAAAAAGCAGAAGGTGCGGAAAAAGAAGAAAAACAAGGTCCCAAAGCAAAAGCCGCTCAAGGCGAAGGTAGATGTGTGGCCTTTACCGGCAGTGATAGTGTGCGTTCGTCATCGTGGGTCATTGATAGTGGGGCTTCTACCCACATGACCAACAATCGTGAATTTTTCGACACGCTGAGAGAATTAACCGGCGGCTTTATTACGCTCGCCGACGGACAAAAGACGAAGATCCTTGGAGAGGGCAGTGGAGTGATTAATGGTGTGGACGGTTCGGGTAATCTGGTGAAGATTGACATGAAGAGTGTGAAGTTCATTCCGGGACTATCGACAAGCCTGATTTCTGTGGACAAGTTAGCGGAAAAGATACTTGCACTGAGTTTCGACGGTGAAGGCTGTCGGATTGCAAATGCAGGAGGAGACGTCGTGGCAACAGGTTATCGCTACGGTGGTCTGTACTACCTTCGCACAGCGTAAACTTCCAACAAGGCTGCAGCTGGTGAACATCATGAGAACTGCCAGCATCAGTGGCACCGGAGATTCGGACACAGGGACTGGGCAGCGGCTGAGCAACTCTTCAAAGAAAACCTAGCAACTGGCATCAAGGTAGGTGACTGTGGCATGCGCCTTGTTTGTGAATGTTGTCTCGAGGGAAAATCCGCTAGGCAGCCTTTTCCCCCGGTGACGGAGCGTAAATCCAAACGAATTCTCGACATCGTGTATACCGATTTGTGTGGGCCGATGAAAACCACGACCCCGAGCGGCAATCGATACGTCATGCACTTGATTGACGACTATAGCCGCTTCACGGTGACTTATTTGTTGAAACACAAATCGGAGGCAGCACAACTCATAATGGATTATGTTCGATGGACGCACAATATGTTCGGCCGGAAGCCTGGAGCTATTCGTTCCGACGGAGGGGGTGAATTATGCAACAATCAGCTGAAGAGCTTCTATCGCGCCGAGGGAATCATGCCACAGTACACGACACCGTACACTCCCCAGCAAAACGGTGTGGCCGAGAGGAAGAATCGGTCCATCACGGAGATGGCCACATGTATGTTAATCGATTCTGGCATGGATAAGTGCTACTGGGGAGAGGCGGTGCTGACCGCAACCTATTTACAAAATCGTTTGCCATCGAGAAGTGTACCAACGACTCCCTGCGAGCTGTGGTGGGGACGCAAGCCGGATCTGGCGCACCTGCGCGTCTTCACGTGCCGGATCAGAAGCGAGGAAAGATGGACAGCAAGTCGAAGAAACTCCGTTTCATAGGTTATTCGATGGACCATAAAGCCTACAGGTTTGTGGATTGCGATACTGATCTTATCACCCTCAGTCGCGACGCACGTTTCGTGGAGCTGGGGAATGGTACATCGTCGCTCGATATTCCGTTGAAGGCTGGCACCAGCGGAAGGCAGAGAGCAACCGCCGAGGAGGAGACAGATCCACTGAAGCTCGAAGATGAGAAGCACCCTATCCCGGAAGCAGAAGCAGAGGTCGACGAGGAAGAGCCTGTTCAGGCGGAACCTGTTCGTCGTTCGCAGCGTGAGACGCGTGGTGTAGCACCACGTAAGCTAGATGACTCTGTTCTCGATTACGCCGTCGGGAACATGGCATGTGCTTCGGAGGAACCGATTAACGTACAGGAGGCGCTGGAAATCGAAGAATGGAGAAGCGCGATGGAGGACGAGCTTGACTCCCACAAGCGCAACCAGACGTGGGAACTCGTTTCATTGCCGAAAGGACGGAAAGTCGTAGGATCACGATGGGTCTACAAATTGAAGAGGGACGAGGAAGGCAACATCGTGAAGCATAAGGCGCGAGTCGTCGCCCAGGGATTTTCCCAGAAGGTGGGCGAAGATTTCGAGGACGTGTTCGCTCCGGTCACGCGGTACGCAACGTTTCGTACACTGTTGGCTGTTGCATCCAAGTGGAGGATGGCGGTAAGACATCTTGACATCAAGACGGCCTACCTCTATGGTTTCTTGGAGGAAGAGGTCTACATGCGCCAGCCGCCAGGGTTCGCAGTACCAGGCAAGGAAGACAATGTCTGCAAGCTCAACAGGAGCATTTACGGGTTTCGCCAATCGGCGCGAAGCTGGCACAAGCGGCTACACGGTGTGCTGACCAAACTACAGTTCAAGCAATCAACGGCCGACCCTTGTCTATATGTACGGGTTTGTGGTGGTACCAAGGTGTTCTTACTCGTATACGTTGACGACATGCTTCTTGCGTCGGCGTGCTCCGGTGAATTAGACGCGGTAACGGATGAATTAAAGAACGAATTCGAGGTTACCTGCCTCGGGGATGTTCGCCATTTTCTCGGCATGGAAATTCGTCGCGAAAAGGATGTGTACGCAATCCGGCTGCAGACCTACATCAACCGTCTACTCGAAGAACATGGTATGAGCGAAGCAAAGCTGACAAAGACGCCGATGGATCCGAACTACGTCAAAGCGGACGATAACAGTGAGTTGCTCGAGGATGCTACCAAATATCGAAGTGTCGTCGGAAGTCTTTTGTATCTGTCCGGGGTAGCTCGCCCGGATATCGCTAACAGCGCGGCCATTCTTGGAAGGAAATTTGCTGCACCCACGGAGCAGGACTGGGTGGCGGCGAAAAGAGTGATGCGGTATCTGAAAGGGACCATCAGCTGTAGTCTACGTTTGGGTGGCGAAAGTAAAGAGTTGCTGGGCTTTTCGGACGCCGACTGGGCCGGCGACTTGACTAGCCGCAGGTCGACACCGGGATTCGCCTTCATGTTTTGCGGAGGAACCATTTCGTGGGCAAGTCGCGGACAAGCAAGCGTGACCCTTTCGTCGATGGAGGCGGAGTATGTTGCCCTCAGCGAGGTGGTTTGGCTGAGGCAACTGTTGACGGACTTTGGTGTTGAACAGGACCATGCAACTACGATTCGTGAAGACAACCAGGATCTTAAAAAAACAAAATAAAACAAACAACACATTTTTATATTTTAAAAACTACCCCCCACACATAAAAAAATCCTGCCGTGTTTTCCAATTACACTTCCCCACATATTAAACATAAAAAAATTAAGAAAATAATTGCAAACAACCCCCCCCAAAGATTTCCCCACCAAAAAAGTTATTAACAAACTTGAATTTCTTATTTCAAATCATAAAAGGATTTCATCAAAGAAGCAACCATAAAATAGTAAAGGCGTTGGAACAAGACTTGTTGCGTCGGCGGATGAGCTGGAAAATCGGTTGATTAAAAATTAATTTTCTTAATATCTATACGTTATTCCTTATCTCAACTTCTAAGACTGTATGAGCGTACTATTTCCGACGTTATATTCTTGTTTTCGTTGAAAAACGTGGTTTGAACTTAAACGGGAATAAAGGAGATAAATCAAGGAAAAATTGTTGTCCGATCAACAGCATAATAAGCAGAGGCTACTGTAATGGGTGCCTTTAGAAACGGGACTAGAACGCACAGGTTGATCATTGTGGCCATTATTGGATTCTGAACTTAATTGTATCCCCTCCGCTGTGGATTATAATATGCCAATGGATCTTGGGACACAAGTGGACGTTGTATATACCGACCTGAAATCTGCTTTTGATCGTGTTGAAGAATAGGTATCTCATCATTACTGACCAGCTGGTTCAGGTCATATCTAACAGATCGGAAACTGATTGTTCAGTTTGGAAATAAATCCTCTGAATCGTTCACTAATTTATTCGCATACAGTTGACAACCTACCAGAACGATAGCGACCACATATATTGAGCAACGCTGGTCGGTGTTATTCTGATAGCAGTCTAATGTATTCATAAAGATCACGAACCACCGGAGATGGCGTGCATGCCAAATATCCGCTGCTTTTCATCAAAAGCTTCGACACCAGCAACCGCAAAACTATCTACTGGACCAAATATTCCTACTACTACAGCTTTCATATCCCCTCCACTGAACCTTCACCAACGAAACGCAGAGCATTAATTACCACGGAGAACTTGTATGCGGTGACACTAAAACATCAGATTGCCACCGTCTCTCGGATTTCCCCGTGGCCAAAATCCTACCACATCGGTCAAACGGCAGCCAAACGAAACCAGATTACACCATGTCTAGTGCAGTGTCCGTCCATGTGGTCCGCCGTGGGAGGAGAAAGCAGTCGTGAAACAAAGTCATCAACGCAAACCAGCACACCACTATCATCGCCACAGGATAGATCTTCGGGGGTTCCATATCGCTCCGCTGCGCCCTCCTCCGACTCTGGCCAACTTTAGGGCCACCGGTGCCTTTGCCGTGATGCAATAAAAACTAGCGAAATTACTAGCCGAAAAGTGCGGGCTGAATTTTCTCACTGAAGACAACATCCTCCCTCAGTTTCTATCTGGAAGCTCTCTTTTAGCGGCACTTGTTTCTGTCGATTCCAGGCATGCATTCCGTGCTAAAAGCAAGGATCCCGCTGGGTGTAATAAATATTCCTTCACTTATCGTTAACTTTACAGCGAGCGGTCGACGGTGAATGAACGTAATGCCCGTCCGGATAGATATATGGTGGAGGCTGGAGGATGCTTTGACACCAGCTGGATCCAGCAGCAGAACGAGAAACATTCTTCACCCAAGGTTGCAGAAAGTGCGGGTGTGGGTAGATGTTTCAACCGTAGCTCAGAGTCGCCATATATCCAAAGGGTATCTGGCTAGGCGAATGCAACAGTTTGGTTCAATGAATCACTCCGGGGGCACAAAATGAGCATCGAGGGGCTGTGTTGTTTTAAGAACCAAAATTATTGATCCCCATGGAAGGTGGAGGAGGGTTTTCACGAACATTAAATGTGTATTAGATTTATCAGCAATCATTAGCGACATATTAATGAGCTCAATCAAGTGCTCTTTTTCCGTGTGCACTGAAGAACGAACGGATTTATTTCCCTTTGAAAAGCGAGGTGCATTGAACCGTGAAGCGATTCATTTTCCGGTGCTAATTGACTTCCTCTAAATGGGAAGCGCTTCGGTCAGCACTGATGAAGCGTCAAATTTTGCGATCGAAAATGGAGCGAAATTCAGTAGAAAATCTCAGTTTCCGTATTTAATTCCGCAAAAGTAAAAAGTATCACTTGAAACCAGTGCTGAACTCCATCACGGTACTGATAGCCTTTAAATTGACCAGTGAGATATTTTCTGTTCACTATCAAAGCGACACATAACGCTCTCACTATCAAACTTCTCACCAGGATGAAATAACAGCAGTGAGATCATTTTACCTCACTAATCTCAATCATTTTTTACATCACTAACAATTGTCAAGTAATACGATCATATCATCAAGAAATAATTAATGGTCATTGCTATTGACCATCATTGCTCTTCTACAGCTAGTAAACGGTCATGATGGTCATCATTTGAACCAAATAGTGAATTGATATAATGGAGTAATGGAGTCAACGATGGATGTAGCAGTTATGTTGTACCAAGTAAGATTTTTCATAATTCGGCTAGTTTTCTTCCAATATTACTGCTTTCACAGAACAAATGTCAATTGTTTGTACCTAGAAAATATATTTTTAAAAATATATATTTAACTAAGTGGAAAATTATTGAGTGTATCCAATGTGTGTGTGTGTGTGTGTGAGTGTGTGTGTGTGTGTGTGTGTGTGTGTGTGTGTGTGTGTGTGTGTGTGTGTGTGTGTGTGTGTGTGTGTGTGTGTGTGTGTGTGTGTGTGTGTGTGTGTGTGTGTGTGTGTGTGTGTGTGTGTGTGTGTGTGTGTGTGTGTGTGTGTGTGTGTGTGTGTGTGTGTGTGCAATCTAACACCCATCGGCCGGCAATGGTATTATGGAAGAAATCTGTTTACAACAATCATTCAAGTGACCATTGGAAGCAGCTTTAATCCGGGAGCTAGAAAGTGATAGCTCTACTGCAGATCCAGCAACCCATTTCAGAATGTCTGGAGAGTCACGCCCATTCCGAGGTTACTTTCACATACAATAAGCCCCGCATGTAAACATTACCGATATCATTTGGATAAGGGCACTGCAACACACTTCCAGATTTGGAAATTTAAAATTTTCAAACCAGGCACGTATTTCGTATTTTTTGAAAATAAGATTTTTGTTATATAGTTAGATACATCTCACCCATGTCCGCCTCCTCAATCACACTATCTTGTTCATTCGTATAAATAAAAATTTTCGACGTTGATTCGTGATTAATTTCATGCACTCGGGATTAAATATGCGCAAAAATTAACGTTACTAAACTGCCCGCTAGATATGCAACCTGAATAACACAACTCTGTACACCCCGAGGTGAATGCACCTAAAATTATGTGCAAGCTTTTCACCCGCCCATGCGCGTTGTTTTCGTTTGCTGCTTCTGACCAGCAAATGGCCGTTCTCTACATTGCACTAGTCTTCTTTTTTCACTCCACACTCTGCCAATAATGCAAATCCCCGTTATGTGGCGACTTTATATTGAGCTTCAAAACTGCTAATAATCATCGATTCACTCGCGACAAAGCGCAAAAACCCTCTAAACTAATAAATTATGCCCGAGTGTCACAATATTACCACTAATAACCAAAACTAAGCTGATTTCACTCTTCTTCCGGGTGAGGGGGCGAAGTACAAATCAAACAAAAAACGGGGAGACACTACCGACACTCACACATTTCGAGAGGGAATCGATTATATTCACTACGGCTTACACAATTTTCGCGGAGATTTTATGATTTCACTGTTAGCTCAAGTTAAATTACGAATTATTGTTTGATTTTTTTTCGCGAAAACGACGCAGCAAAAAACAAAACACGTCAGTTTCGAAGCACGGCTTGCTGCGATCAAATATATTTAATTGAATCCAATGCAAACAAAACCAATTACATTAAATAAAATATTTTCACAAACCCACCCCCACAAAAACGAAAAAAAGGACCCAAAAAAGCAAACAATTATACCCACAAACAAACGAGCGGTTATTTCTCTCTCTTGTACACAAAATAGTTCATAAACACCCTCACCTTACGTCAATTTTTCCCCCGGGGTGTCCCCCCCGCGTGTTGTGGTGTGGTGGTGTGTGTGTGTGTTTTTTTTTTTTTTTTTTTTTTTTTTTTTTTTTTTTGTGTTTTTGTGATTTAGTTTACGGTTTCATTGCACCTCATTCCACCTTAACCAGTTTTGTACTCGATTTAACGTAATTTTGTGAATATCATATTAAACGACAAAAATGACATTCACGACCATGCTCAAAGTTTAATTGCGACACTTCGTTAACCCTGGATTTATGAAATCGATTACTGTGAATTACAATGCCCAGTTCATCTTTGAAAATAACGTTTTATTCAAACAAATTTTGCACTTAAAGAAACAATAAACAGCTTTCATGAAGAATAAAACAGTCTCACTTCTATGAACTATGCTGCTATTACATGTTTTTCCAATCGTACATAGTAGGAAAAACTTTATCGAAGATATCATCGTTCAATTTTAAAATCAAAATATCCTCCAAAGTTTCATCAGAAATTGTGGTCTTATGATCTGACAGCACCAATGCTAATGCGCTGAAGACTCTTTCAACAGACACTTGGCTACTACGCGTAGCCAAAATAACCAACGCAACTTGCGAGAGTTGTGGGTGCAACTTTTGGCGCTAACCCAGTTGTTCCACACCTCAAAAACCTGCTTTTGCCTTGGTCCGACCTCAAGAAGCTTAAGCTGCCCTTGAATGTCCGTTACAGCACCAGTAGAATCCATGCTTGAGTGGGCTGAGATTTTAAATTCGACGCCAAACATTCAAAATAGGGTATGTGTCCCTTGACTCAGCCTATTATGCAACCATTGATCACATTTTTTATTATAACTCATAAAGTTTTTAAGCTGTAAAGGAGATTCAACTAGTTATACACTTGCAAAAATAAGTTTGATAAGACATTTGCCAGTATGTATCACGAAAAGTTACACAACTCTTTTTATAAAGGCAGAAACATTCGAGGGATATGGATTTAATGTCGGTCTATAGGCACCAAATTGGGTCTATTTGTGGATGCAACTTCGTCCCATAAGCTGAATTTAGTACTAAATGCAGTCTTTGTACGGTTTTTTTTTTAATTTTAAGAATTAAGGTATTGTAAGCTGTACTCGATTTACTGAATACAACATTTTACAAAACAAACTAAAGTAAAACAGCCTCGAAACACTTAAGCGGTGTTCATATATGATTTATCAGCCATTCAATAATGAAAACATTATAATTCACTATTCAATGATTTTGTTTCTTCGATTTGTGTTTAGATGAGCCACTTGAATATAAACAACCACAAATTCATGCATATCCACTTGAAATTTTACCAATAACCACCTTTTTACTACGTTATTGATACAACAGGCCATAGTTGGGAACATACAAAAAAATATGTCCCCAACATTGGGCCTACGATTTTCTTGTAAAATCATTGTTATCTTAGCATTGTAACAGTTAGTTTGTAACGTGTAACTTTTTTCTGCACATCCAGACTTCATTATTTGCTTTATCGATCCAATTAAGCCAAATTTAGATCACTTGGAGATCGTGAGGATCATCTGTTCAGCATAACCAGTTAAATCAGGATGCCCCAAAAGTTCAAGAAATCGAAAATTACACGGAAGTAAACACCTATAAGTTGATTAAAATTGTCTCAATTGCTTCGGATTACATCGGTCATGCTTATAGAAGCATGATTTGGTTGATTATCGCTAAATTAATCACATTTCGTACATAGGCCGAATCAAGGAGCTAGGCTAACATTACATCGCGTTACCCTAAATAAAATATAATAATATAATTAAACTAACTGAACCCCGGCGTGCGCGCTACGCTTGCAACAAAGAAGAAAATTTAAATAACTAGCACATAATGGTTTTCGATAAAGTTTTTTTTTTTTAATAAAGAGTTGAAAACACAATCAAAACAATACTCTTACCCCAGAAAAACGGTATGGTTTTAAAAAACTAGGTAATGTTTATTTTTCTTTTTAAATTTTGGTTTTTTTTTTGTATGGGCCCCCCTCCCCAGGGGGGGTGGTTTCTCAAATCACCATACAATCATTGACTTCAAAACCCTCCACATGCCAAATTTGGTTCCATTTGCGTAATTAGTTCTCGAACCATCACACTGGGCTCATCGATTATAATAAAAATGTGAGTTTCATTTGTTTGAAGCCCCCCCAAGAGAGGGAGGGGTCTTGAACTACCATATAAAGTTTCTTGCCTTCAAAACCCCCCACATGCTAAATTTGATTCGATTTGCTTGATCAGGTCTCGGGTTATGATGAAATTTGTGTCTCATTTGTATGAGAGCTCCCCTTCCTGAGAGAGAAGGGGTCTCAAACAATCAAAAGAACCTTCCCCAGCCCCAAAAACCCCTTCATATAAATTTTCACGCTGATCGGTTCAGAACATTCCGTGTCTATAAGGGTCTGACAGACAGAAATTCATTTTTATGTATGAAGAAATCTAGCCTCCAAAAACCTCCATATGCTAAAAGTGGTTTCATTTACTTGATTAGTTCTCGAGTCATGCAGAAATTTGCTTTTTATTTTTAGGGGAGCCCCCCTCCCTTCAAAATGGGGAGGGGTATGGAACTGCTATAGAAACATTTCTTGCCTCCAAATACCTCCACCTGCCAAATGTGGTTCCATTTGCTTGATTAGTTCTAGAGTTATGCAGAAATTTGTGTTTCATTTGTATGTAAACCCCCTCCCTCCCCCTTCCAGATGGCGTAGGAGTCTCAAACTTCCATGGCAACATTTCTCTCCTCCAAAAACCTCCACATGCCAAATTTGGTTCCATATGCTTGATTGGTTCTCGAGTTATGCACAAATTTGTGTTTCATTAGCATGAGAGCCCCCCTCTTACAGAGGGCGGAGGGGTCTTGAGTTACTTTAGAAACAGTTCTTGCCTTCAAAAACCTCTACCTGCCAAATTTGGTTCCATTAACTTCATTAAAGGGCGATACGGTCAAAATTTGGTCAATATCAACTTGACGTATTTCTTTCAATTTTGCATTTAAAAAACCTGAACACCCCTCATTTTGAAGGTGTGTGTGTATGTAGAATGTTGCTCCTATTTTGATTTTGGAATTCACTCTTCAGTTGTCAAAATGCCGTCCAAGCAAGAAGAGCAGCGTATCAAAATTTTGCTCGCGCATCGCGAAAATCCGAGCTACTCGCACGCAAAGTTGGCAAAATCGCTAAAAGTTGCCAAATCAACCGTTACAAATGTAATTAAAGTGTTTGGGGAACGTTTGTCGACAGCCAGGAAGTCTGGATCGGGGGGAAATCGAAAACCGGAAGCCGCTGAGACGACAAAGAGAGTTGCCGGTAGTTTCAAGCGAAACCCTAACCTATCTCTCCGAGATGCCGCAAATAAGCTGGGTGTATCGTCTACAACCGTGCATCGAGCCAAAAAACGAGCCGGACTATCGACTTACAAGAAGGTAGTGACTCCAAATCGCGATCCCGGAGGCTGTACACGACGATGCTGACGAAGTTTGACTGCGTGGTAATTGACGACGAAACCTACGTCAAAGCTAACGTCAAAGATATTTTCAAGCACACGAAACTGTCAAAGTTCGCAAAGAAATATCTGGTTTGGCAAGCCATCTGTACCTGCGGCTTGAAAAGCAGCATTTTCATAGCTTCCGGGACTGTCAACCAAGAAATTTACGTGAAAGAGTGTTTGAATAAACGTCTGCTGCCTTTCCTGAAGAAACACGGTTGTTCCGTACTGTTTTGGCCGGATTTGGCATCTTGCCATTACGGTAAAAAGGCCATGGAGTGGTACGCCGCCAACAACGTGCAGGTGGTTCCCAAGGACAAGAACCCTCCCAACACGCCAGAGCTCCGCCCAATTGAGAAATACTGGGCTATTGTCAAGCGGAACCTAAAGAAGACCAAAAAAACTGCTAAGGACGAGCAGCAGTTCAAGGCAAACTGGCTTTCTGCGGCGAAGAAGGTGGACAAGGTGGCTGTACAAAATCTGATGGCAGGGGTCAAGCGTAAGGCCCGGCAATTCGGATTTGGAAAAGCGGAAGCCTAACTGAATATTTTTCCTGAATTTTATACTAATTGAACTTGAAAAAGAAATTTAATTTGATTTTTTAAATAAACGATTTCACCGATTTACACGCGTTTTCCCTTGACCAAATTTTGACCGTATCACCCTTTAGTTCTTGAGTTATGCAGAAACTTCTGTTTCATTTGTATGGGAGCCCAGGCTTGGCTTCTCTTCGCACGTGTAGCTAGCAAGTGTATGATTTAAACCACACGCGGAGCAAAACACTCGATACACGCGGTGAGAACATCGGCTGCACGCCGTGCACGAGAACTTGAAAACGGAGCAAGAGCATTACCTATCGGGAGCGTGTAACATGCAGAAAGAGAAACACGGAGGAAATCAAAGATGCTCCGTGCTCTTGGATTTCGGAAATCTTTCGTCAGTGTTAGTACGCGGTTGTACGCTTTTGAATGATGGCTGAGAAAAGGAAGTTAAGTGGGGATGTGTGGAATTTTTTCTCGTGATAATGATTCCGTAAAAACTGTCTTTATAAACCTATTATGTAAAGAGCGGTCGCTGCAGAGAGGCTCAAAATTTAATTTGACGGGGCATATTACTTCCGTTTACAAGAAAAGCAGTAGAGTGTGGACTTCTAAAGTAGAATAAGGGAAACCTCTACGCCGCGGATGTTAAAAAAAACTTTTAGAAGTGTTATTTCGATGGATGTGTTGTTTCGATGGATCGTAATGTGTATATCTCCAGTATTGTGCAGTGGATAACAGAGTGTGGACTTCCGCTCAATTTTTTTTTTCCAAGGACTGAGTTCACAACATTTTGTAACCTATTGAAAAGGCACTGAAGTTACCACATTTCGGTAGCAGAAACATAGTGCAACATTTGGATGTCGTGCATTCTAAGATTTGTGAATTCATTTAGACTAAGTTCGTGGGACGCATTGCTTGTATAAACTTACTATCGCGTAGGAGAAGATCTGTGCTTGAGATTGTAGCCCAAATTTCAAATCATACCCTTGCCATAAGCCGGTATCGAGAGGTTACGGAATTTTGTTCAATTGATTTGCATGGAACGAAATGTTCCCTTCACTTACGGAATAATTGAGTGGAATATTTTTCCGAAAGTAAAAGTGACAGCTCCCATTAGTTTGCGTGGAAACCTTACAAATTTAAATTTTATTTTTCGTTCTTTTCAAGTGGATACTGCTGCAGAAATTTCTTTTCGATTCTTCACTTTTCCGTTTCAGTAAATGGAATTTAACATGGGATTTATATAGCAAAAAAAAAATCTTTCGAACTCCATACGACCTTATAGGCTTATGCTGAAGCATTCTCGACGGTAACCATAACCTTATAATTTAGAATTGATATAACTCAGAATCAGTACTAGATATTGAATATTTAATCACATCAGTTTGTAAGCTTACTAGCTGTGAACAATCTGATGGAGTTCGATTCGATGTTCATTCACTAACAATCGAGAATTATCAATTTGAAATAGCGAGGTAACTTTGCGAGAATGAGATAAGAGATAGGAAAAAATACATGGAGCAGCAATCGACCTTATAGTGGTAATATTTGGCCGCAATACAGCGGAAGTTATTCTTGACCAAATTCTAAAAGTTATGAAAAACTTTAACATTGATCTGAGTCAAGTTTACTCTATCACTATTGATATTGATACCAATTTTATTCATTGAATCGATTTAATGAAAGATGCTTAGACTCTTCATTCAACGAATTGAAAATAATCTCCATTTTCGGTTCAATTCAGTGTGATACATTTTGTAAAAATTCAAAAGAATTTCTTCCGCCACAATAACTCGAATTGCAAAAAAAAAAAACTATCGTCATTCTATGCATTTTGTTGTTTTGCGAAAAAAGCGAGTTTTTTGTAATCCGACGGAACAAACTGCCTTTGAATTTTTCGAAAATGTATCCAAGTAATAAAGTGACAGATTTAAAGTTTTAATATAACATATTCTGGAAGACTTATTTCTAACAGATGAGAAATAAATTTTCACTTATATTTTATCAAAAATAGGGATCAATAACAAAGGGGTATTCTATTTGGTGAATTCTCACTTAAAATTGACACTTCGTAAATGAATTGATAACTGCGATATTGATTGAATTTTCTTAGCGAAGCAAGAGACAGTGGAAAAAAGGCTTTCTATGATAATGTTTTTCAATTTTTGATTCAAACTAACATTCACAAGCGAACATTTGGATACTTACCAATACCTAAAGAAAATACATCCGAACTTCATTCGACCAACAGAAATTCTATAGAGAAGCGCGCATAAACAACAACCATAATAAATGCATAACCACCAATTCGGGGTATCATCCCAGCTGTAAGTGATATGGTCATACCATCTATAATATCGTTCCTATACGGTACATGTTTATTAGGGAGCGTTTTAGACGATTTTCACTATGACGCATTGCTAGTGAATCATCTCGATTTCGTAAATTAACTTTTGTTTACATCTTGTGTGTGATGCAGAATGGGTGGTGTGATGAAATCAATTGATGGTTTCTTATGAAAAATCAACTAATAAACCTAATGATCCGCATGAATCTAAACGAAAAAAAAAAACATTTTCCAATCCAAGGCGAAAGATGTTTTTGATGAATGTTTTGCAGATTTGCTGAGAGTAATGTTTTTGTGCTCGTTCCCATTTTTCTTCCATTCAATTTGTCAACACAACCATCCTTATGCAGAGGTGACATAAGAGCGGAGATTTTACTGCAAGACGCCATTAGAAAGGTGGATGGCACGCCGAGCAACACACTCGTTTGCTCGGCGAGCGCGCTATTCGGGATTTCTCTTTTGCCGTTTCGCACGCTCGATCTACCGAACGGGAGGAGCGTGCATTTGTCGGTGTAGAGCAGATGCCAAACACGCACAGCGCACCATACAACTTATGCCGTGCGCGTACCAGATACACTGCACTCTTCGCTCAAACGGAGGAGCAAGCCAAGCCTGGCCCCTTTATAGAGAGGGGAGGGTTCCCAAACCCCCAAAAAACATTTCTTGCCTCCAAAAACTTCCGCATGCTAAATTTGGGTTTCTTTGCTTGATCAGTTCTCGAGTTATACAGAAATATGTGTTTCATTTGTATGGGAGCCTCCCTTTATAGAGAGGGGAGGGGTCTCAAACTACCATAAAAACATTTCTTGCCTCCAAAAACTTCCGCATGCTAAATTTGGGTTTCTTTGCTTGATCAGTTCTCGAGTTATACAGAAATATGTGTTTCATTTGTATGGGAGCCTCCCTTTCTAGAGAGGGTAGGGGTCTCAAGCTACCATAAAAACCTTTTTTGCCTCCAAAAACTTCCGCATGCTAAATTTGGGTTTCTTTGCTTGATCAGTTCTCGAGTTATACAGAAATTTGTGTTTCATTTGTATGGGAGCCCCCCTTTCCAGTAAAGGGAGGGGTCTCAAACCATCATAAGATTATTCTCCGGCCCTAAAAATCTCTGCATACAAAATTTCACGCCGATCGATCCTTCCGCTCGCGAGTTAAATCGTGACAAAGGAAACCCCCAACTCATTTTTATTATATAGATGTAGGGCAAATTTTTTTTAAATAAAATCAAGTGAATAGCCGTTCTTAAATGTCTGTTATACATGGCGAGGCTATGTGTCGTCAATGAAGTGACAATTAATTGATGCACCATGAGATGTTTCCTCACCTATGGTATTAAATTTTGGTCTTAAATGTGGGAAAAGATAATACGTAAGGTGCAAAACATACTTTTGATTGAATATGAAAACACGTTAAGAACCACATTTATGCAGGTAGGACTACTTGAAAAGGTTTCGCTTGTCTTAATTTATATAAATAATAAAAAAAATACCTGAACCTCGACTTTTTCCTCCGTACTGAAGAAAATGGAATCCCTTAATTTCAGCAATGAGAGTGGTGGCAGTGCTCCGATTGCTATTCGAGTAGTCTAGCTCATCTAGCATCAGAATGTCGCGGTGTAATAAATTTATAAAATCTACGTTTCGCGTTGTGTTTCAGTTGCCGTGGGGCATATTTCTCTAGTGCAGTTTGTTTTTCAAAAACGAAGAATTGTGCTACTGTTTCCGCATGAAGTGCCTGTAACACATTTTCAGCAGTACTAGAGATTTATCTTTTTTGGCATGGGAGTCAAAATCATGATGCTGGTAGACTTTGTTCGGTCGGATTTCCAACAAATTTTGAAACAGGATGAGGACCAACGAAACGTCATCAAGATAAGTAAACGTTCATTAAGTGTTTAACATTATATTAAATATTCCTGCCCATTACTTCATTATTTTTCCATCGTTGCCATGAATACGCATTGCGTTTTTTCCTCGCTTCGCGGGATATTTACTAAAATCTCGAGTAATTTTTGGGCCGGACGTGTCTGCTTTTGTGCACGAGGAGGGGACGTTGGATTCTTGAAACCCTTAGCACTTTTATGTAAACTAGGGCCACCTACACAAGGAATAACATTTCCCCAACATGATGGTGATGCTATTTTCCGGGAGGGTGCGGAGGATCTTGAGATATTTGCGTTCGAATCTTACTACCCCTCTTTGTTTGCATGATCAGGTGCGTTTGTTTGAAGAAGTTCTCGAGATATATTCCTTTTTGCAATAAGCTTTGATGAGCCAGTAGTATAGCTTTACGCTCAATCCTTGCTTAATTCAAAAAATTGGGAGAACAATTTTTTGTTTTCCTTTTCTCAAAAATTTGTCTCCTTTTCGGTGAAGCTGCTTGGTGACATTGGTGATGACGGGTGTTTCTTAGCCGGGAGACTCTTCACGCCAGCCAAATATGTGAAAGAAACCTAGCAGAAATCTCATGTTTCCAGCTGGCTTTATAAGCATGAAGAAGTGTTCTCTTTGCACCGTGATGTGTCCGGTACGGGCCTATTTTTGGGCGGAAACGAAGTAGTCAGTTATAAGTACAAGCAAAGGTTCCCGCACCGTTGATTCATGCGCTGCCGGACGAGTGCGGTGCAGGTGTGTGCACGTCGCTGAAGATCGGTTTCCTCCCAATGATCGGATCATGGGAGGAAAGTGCATCGTTCATGGCGGATTGCATCGTTTTCGAGCCCATGCCGGATCGGATTAATGTGGCAACAAATCAAGCTGAACAACGCATTGGGTCCTGAGTGGCATTGGGAGGCTCTCTTCATCGACTTTCTCTTTGTGTTCCTACGGCTGTGTAAAAACATGTTCAAGTATTTTCAACGCACAGAACAATAATATAAGGTGTAATTAATGATCCAATATGTCAAAAACATCAGCAAATCGTTTGATAGACAAGCTGTTGGTGATGTTGATCGGGACCTGATGCATTGTTCAGCTTGAAATGGTTTGTTTATACCAAGTTTTGAGGACGGGGTCTGGTATTTCTCTATTTCTCAAAACGGACACATCCGGAGTTGGGTACAGGCGATTCGTGTTGTGGTAAGTGCTCTCAAGGACGTGGAGCAAAACAGGTAATTGTTATCCATTGTATCTATATTAATAAAATTAATTTTTAATAGGTTTGCGTCGACCATCGGTTGAATCGGTTGAATCGGTTGTGTCGATACTTTGTTCCGCAATATTTTGCTATCGAGCATAGCGTTTTGTCTATTGTTTCGGTTGTCTGTTGTTCGTTGCGCGAGTGATCGGTTGATCATCAGAGGTCGTGGTTCGCCGGGTGGGATCGGTCGGTGGTGAGGTACATAATTAATTGGGATCCAAATTATTCGTTCGCCATGCTCGTCGGGCCCTATCCTGGCACAAATAAACCACTGTCCCATTTTGTAATAGACTCAGGCGGCATCCGTACTGTTGGTGTAGATCGGACCAAGTTGGCTCTCAAGAGTTGAGATGAATTACCTTGTTTTCCTAATGGAATACCACTATCACACTCGGTGAGTGGCCCCAATAACATTACTGTTGGTTTAAACCGGACAATATCGGCTTTTCAGCATTATTAAAAACCACTTTGTTTTCTCAATGAAAAACCACAATCACACTTTGTGAGTGGCCCCAATAGCATCCTTACTGTTGGTTTAAATCGCTTAACATCGGCTTTTCAGCATTATTTAAAATCATCTTGTTTTCCCAAATGAAAAAACCACAATCACACTTTGTGAGGGGCCCCAATAGCATCCTTACTGTTGGTTTAAATCGGTTCAAATCGGAAATCGGTACTAATTACACTTGACAGCTTATCGTTAACCAAAACGAACCCTGCTGCCACCCAATCCTGTTATCCAAAATCCCAGTGATTTCTCGTGGAAGTGCAGTGGATTCCGCGGCTTCCAATAAAGCGAGTATCACGCCAACATTTTCCTACCCATTCCCTACTTGACCTGCATTCGGGCGAGGCCGGCGCCGGTATTTCCTTAGTTTGGGATCACCAGTTTTTACACATTGAAGATGTATGTTAGTCCCAAGCATCATCTGTTGGTTCTCTATGTAATAACAGCTGATCTGGCAACAACGGAGTAGCAACCTCGGGCGGTCAATCATGCTCATGCTCATGCTCATGCTCATTCGATCCCACGACCATCCCGTAATGTTTTGGCCAGATTTGGCAAGCTGTCATTACAGCAAAGTCGTTCAAGAATGGCATGCAGAGAAAGGGGTCCAGGTTGTTCCGAAAAACCTTAACCCACCCAACTGCCCCCCAGTTCCACCCTATTGAGAAATACTGGGCAATCATGAAGAGGAGACTCAAGGCAACAGGAATGGTTGTCAAAGACATCAATCAGATGAGAATAAGAAAATAAGATAGCTTAAACGATGGACGAAGAAGGTGTGCGCCGCCTAATGAGCCGTGTTACAGGAAAAAAAAATCGAGAATTCCTTCGAAACCGTGACGAATAATTTTATCCGTATTTTTTCTTAAAAGTATGAAGAAAACGCTACATTTGTATAAAAAAAAGATCTTGAATTCAATGGTAAATAACTGAAATACAGGCAACTGTTTTTGTTCCAATTCTATCTGAAGCAAGCTTTAAATCAATTAGTACCGTTATATATCTAGGGTTTGATCGATAAAATTGTACAGATTACCCATAAACATATTGCAAATGTTCCATAAAAGGTTCAATATCATTCCATAAACATGCCAAATTGATCCATAGAATGTTAACGTTTGTGAACTAAAATATATGAACATGATCACTAAATTATTGTAAATATCTCCATAACTAACTCGCCAATGATCTATAATAGGTTTGAAAAATGAACCTTTAACTTTTAAATATGGTCCATAGAAAATCATTTTTGTGCACCTTATATGTAATATGTATATGTATAATAATATGTATGACCTATAAATTATGCCGGTGTGTATTATAATTTTTGGATTAAAATTTAATAAAAGAAATCGATCGTTGACTGCACTACTACTCAGATTTATTATCATGTCCGTTCCTTTAGCTATGCGGCTTAAACATTGTTGTAAAAGAAGGATCACTTAGTCGAAGATTTTCAATTTTCAGAAAGTGACTTACTTTTGCGATATCATGTTGTTTTACGACCACAACTGCGACACATGATTCCCAATACATTTGGTAAAGAGCACTCGTGTGCGTAAAAAACTACGGCAGCCCTATTTTTGCACCTTTAAAACTGAAGAAATGATCCACGAAAAATTGAAAATCGTTCTATAAAAACGCATTCTTGACCCATAAGACTCTGGTGAAAATCCACACAAAAAATGATTCTGGTGGAAATCCACAAAAAAATAGAAATGATTATGAATTTGAGGCATACTTTTAGCAACATTTAGCATTTTATTGCTAAAAAATGATCCATAAAAATTGAAAAATTAACCGCTATATATCAAGGGAATGATATATTTATCTTTCTTCTTGGTTTTTCATTACAAATCTTATTAAAATTTAAAGTGGATCCTTGACCATATTGGCCACTCCCAGAACCACCGGAACGTCCGTAAAATCGTTATTGTTACTTACTACAGGTTCCCCCAAAAATGTTCCGTGAGTGGCCAGTGTAACCAATGGTCTATCAAAACCATAATTATGAAAAATCATGAAGATATAGCACCGGACGGCATGTTTTGGAGTAAATTTCCTCTACTACATGTTCTCCCGGGGACGTTCAGGTGGTTCCGGAAGTAGCCAATGTGGTCAAGGACCCACTGTAAGTTTAGAGTAAGGTTTGTGATGAAAAACCAAGAAAAAGGGGCGGTCACATGGCATGTTTTGAGTAAAATAAAGAGTTAACCGCATCCAGGACCCTTCATCAGAACCTGTTTCACGGAAATGACCATATCTCGGTCAATTTAAGGCCGATTCCTGTAATCAACATTTCATTCGCTTGGAAAATATTTTGTCTTTACGTGCGTCTACTGAAATAAATTGTTTGACCGATACCGTTGTACACAATCTCATCACAAATTCAACATGTGAGATAGTCTCTCCGGAAGCCCGGATCAACTCCGGTGTCCGGGGACCATAGTTAATTATGTTACCGAGATATAAAATTACATTAATTTTTCCAGTCGTTAGCTTCTTGGCGAAAATATATCGGAAAATATTTCATAAAGTTTTTGAAGAGCACTTCAAAGTTGATAAAAAAATTTGCCTGTCTCGATCATTTTGTCCATCATCTGTATATAATTGTTTGGATTTCCCATTAACATATTGCAAATGATACTTAAAAGGTCCAATAACATTCTTTAAACTTGCAAAATTGATCCACAGAATGTAACATTTCTGCACTAACATATGTGTATATCATCCAGAAATTATTGTAAATGTTCCATAAATAAATTGCCAATGATCTTTGTATAACAAATCATAATCTTCAAAAAATGATTCATAACAAACCAGCTTCGTGCACTTAACATTATTTGATCTCCCCGCAACTGCAACACATGTTTGTCCAGAAATTTGGAAAAGAGCTCTCCTGCACATGAAGAACTGCAGGTCAAATTTATGACTTGATTAAACTGTTGTTTCAGAAAATTTGATTTAAGTTATGCCGGGCAGACGCTTGCTGTCCAACTACAAAAAAGATCCTCCGTTTGCCTTATACCGGGCAAATGCTTGAATCAGCCGTTTGCCTGGAATCTAATCTACGCTATATTAACACTTCGGATGTCGGAAATATCGACCGTTTAGTTCTTCAATCCTCAATACGGCTACGCAAAAACTCCGCAATCCTTCTTTAGCATCACTATTTTATCCGGGTACCTGAAAGAACGGACATGTAACTAAATCTGAGGAGTGACGCAGTTAGGGATCAATTTTACAATCTTTATGGATTAAAATTAACAAAACATAGTGCCCCAACCTGCAAAAATGCAGGCATAAATTATGGATCATACCATATAGTTTAGCGAACAAAACTGATTTACTATGTATCATTTTTATAAGCTTCTGTGTGTGTCTTTACAATCAATCTCCCACTGACCGGCAGTGCTTTTATGGAAGAAATTTGTCTGCATTTCTTCAGTAATTTATATGTGATCACTATCAAATGGATATGGGAAGAGTTTTCACACTTCCAAAATCAAAAATGGAAGTTCTTGATCCTGGCGTGTATATAGTTAAGGTATATTTTTGATAATCAAAACGACCTAACCAATGTTCCTTATCTGATGCTGGAAAGCTCGTCCGGATGCAGGAGCGGGTCACTAAAAACACATAAAAAAAAATGTGAAAAAACAATCCATCTCAAGAAACACGACCATAACACACTATGAGAGGGATTCCATTCTCAACGTCCTACGCAAAGCACTCGGAAAAACTATAATCTCACCATTTATTTTAGTTGAATGAAGCAATATTTTTGAATTTTCTTTCCGCGAAAACGACACAGCAAAAACAAAACCCGTTTTTTCAAAACCGCGTTTTCGCCCTTTTTTTTTTTTTTATAAGCTTTTGGTTTTTTTTACACCATTTTATATACTTTTGGCAATTTATTTATAAAAAATATAAAAAAATATATGGGACACGCGAATATATTTTATTGCACAAATGTAACATTCTATGGATCATTAAGTTTTTAGCTGTCTTTCGCTTTTTGTCTTCATTTTTTTGAACAAATTGCATCGATATATTTTTTCCAAATTACATTCTTGATAATTTTACAAGTTTTAGGAAAGTTATTGAACCTTTTACGGAACATTTGTAATATGTTTATGGGTAATCCGTACACTTTTAACGATCATGCCCTAGATATGAACCGGTACATTTTTGACATTTTGTTGCTAAATTTTATATAAAGTATGGATCAAAGAGATGAATTTTATGGATCATTTAAATTTTTTATGTATATTCACCAGAGTCTTATGGGTCAAGAATGCGTTTTTCATGGCACTATTTTCATTTTTTTTATGGATCGTTTATTACTTTTTATATGCAAAAGTACGTTTGCCGTAAAAATCGTTGGTCATTATTCATTGAAAATAACATTTGCCAGCCCTGTTCAAGGCAAATTGGCGTTCAACATCAAATAAGGTAGATCTAACAGCGATACAAAACTTGATGGAAGGTGTGAAATGTAAATCCCGACAGCTCGCATTTGGAAAACCGGAAGCCTAATCAAATAATGTTTCTGTGGTTTGTAGACGATGAGCTTCAAAAAGAAATAACGATTGATCAATTATATGATAAACTAATCAATGTGCACTTAATCCAATTTGACCAATTCGGGACCGTTCCACCCTTTGTAACGAACCGCCAAGTGGGGGCTATTCATAAACCACGTAGACTTTTTCGGGGGAGGGAGGGTTTAACCCAAGTCTACGCTCCATAAAAAATGTTAAACAAAATTATGGAGAAAAGTCTACGAAAGGGAGGGGGGGGGGTTTGAGACTTTCAGAAATGAGTCTACGTGGTTTATGAACAGGCCCTAGTCTCTATGCGTGTAGCCATCCTCCACCCTCCAGTTGCTCAACAGTCCAGGGCATCGGCACATGCCCACATATCAATCAATAACTTCCTCAAATAGCAACTTTGGAACAGCTTCCCAATGAGGTAATTCAGAGTAACGAAAGCATTAATGTGATTCACAAAGCAAGTGAGAAAAAATTGAACATTTACTCCTCGACTGTCACAAATGACTGCTAAATTGTTGGAAGTCCTCAATTGTTGCACGGTGTAACATTTCAATGACATCCTGAACATTTTCAACATTACAGTTGACAGTTGAGTTCGGCTTGATCAGGTTCCGTCGAATTCTGAAATGCCTAATTTTTATCAACTCGACTTCTATTATTGGCTCCAAGTTTGATTTTTATAATTCGGTGTACCCAATTCCATCATTCAAAGAATAGGTTCTTTTATTCACTCTTGTGTTGAGCACATATTCAAATCACTCACTTTTCTTCGCATAAATTGACGGATTTGGATTGAAAACTCGAACCCATCCCTCGAATCACACTTCTCTCTCATTCAAGTCAAGGAAAATTCTCACGAGCTACATAAATAAGGGTCGTCCTGGATACTTGAAATTCTTCTCCGCACTCCGCAATGTGAATTGAATTTCCAATTTACATCAATCGTCTGTGTTTCCCATTAATATGTTATTTGATCTCGACTGACGCCTCATTAGCGAGACAATTTTCTGGACACGATTCCGGATCGGACCCGGTGGTGATGGGAAAGAATTTGCAATTAAATTCATTGCCCCCGTTCCTCCGAACCTTCCAGCCACCGGCGACCGGAGTGCGGCACGGCATTTGATTGGGAATGATTAACATATTTCGGGCGAGAATTCATTTTTCACATCTTCAAAAGAATGTTCCTTGGACCGGGCCGGGCATAATGGGAATTCAAGGGTGCCAAAAGGCATTGTCCTTCGGCGGAGATCGAGCATGACGAGGACGTGTTCGCACCTCTCTCGAATTTCATATTTTTGCATTGCCAGAGGAAAACAAGCAAACATGTGAAACAATGTTACGACATTTGAATAGAGTGACGTTGCAACAATGGCCTTCTCTCTGGAGTGACAGCTTACTTTTGGCACAATTTTCATAATTTGCAAAAGGAAAGAAGGGTCGAAGATGCTTTGAATGAAATTCAAAAATCTTTTAATGAAGCTTTGTCCTGGAGGAAAAGATGGACCACCTATCGGTGCGATCTCCTACCGAACATATGCATGCGTAGCGAAATGCTGGAACCGCAGCAGGCGGGTGTCATGGTGATTATCGATTTCGTTTCCACTCTCGTATCGTGTGCAGATAGGGTTGTTAAGAAAACACACTTTCTTATCGGCTCTTAGTTTTTTATTATTATTTCTATTATCATTGAACAAACGGTTTCAAACAGATTACCGCCTTTCGGCGTCAGTTCCAATCAAATCTGGTTTCATTTTCGCACTCGTAGCCCAAATTGTCGGCCGCAATCAAACAAACCTGTTTGCGCTACCCTAATCCTTGGAATCCTAGGCCAAAGTGCCGATGCTCAAGGATTGAAAAAAAAAACAGGTAAATCCAAGCAAAGTTTGAGACCGCAAAAGAGTGTGAGAATTTCAGCCCTTCCCCTGGTCCGCCGTCGGTTTGTGTAATATTTGCTCCGGTCACAGAGGTAGGTAACCAGAAACAACCGATCGCACGCGTAATCATAGTGCAAACAAGTTCCCACTTCCCACATTACTTTGCTTTTTGGTCAGCTCCAGCTGAGGTTGGGATTTTCTCCGCGGGTCATCAAAGCAGGCTTTCTCTAGCTGAAACTCGTCTGAAGGTGTTCGAGCTAGCCACGAGGTCAAAGAAGGCCGGTTTATTACGATGCCCTCTGAGTTCGTTCGATGGATGAGAAGTGGTTTTGCAGGAAGTTACGCTATGCTTCGGTTGGCCGAACTAGTTACGTCGAGGTGAGCGATGATCGATCGTGAGCAAGGTTCTCGTGGATGGCACATGAAGCGTGGAGAGGTGGGGTGGCATATTAACAATTTTTTCTTTGGTAATTGATTCAATCAGACAAGTTCTAGAATGTGGTTTGGTGCCCAAAATAGGAGGATGTATTGCATTAAGTGAAATGTTAGAAACAATGCTGATTTGAGGGCTGTAGTGGTTTTGATCAGTTGATTGTTATCTAGGCAAGTCTGTTAAGTACGATTTTGGATTTTTCCGAGTTGAACTCAAAATGTCTAAATGCCTGGGTAGGGTAAGGGATGTAATGTTAGCCTAGGCCGTTCATTCAGCCTATGTACCAAATATGTCATTAACTCAGCGATAATTAACAAAATTATGTTGCTATTAGGATGAACGATTAATTCCGAAGCAATTGAGCATTTATCCATCAATTTATAGTTGTTCACTTCCACGTTATTTTCGATTTTCGTAACCTTTTGACACCATGATCTCACTGGTTAAGTTGAACAGATTATCTTCACGATCTTCTAATGTTCTAAATTGGGCTAAATTGAACAGATTAACCGAGTAATGCCACCTAGAGGTACAGATAATAGTCACACGTTATTAACTAACTGTATACATAGATAAAATAACATTGATTTAACTAAAAAATCATAGACCCAATGTGCCCAACTATGGCCTGTTCTATTGATAACGCATTAGAAATGTTGTTATTGGTAAAATTTTAATAGAAATATATGAGTTTGCGGTTGTATATTTTGCAAATGGCGTGTTACAAAACCATCCCCAGCAAAAAAATCTGGAAAAAGAAATAACGAGTTTTAATGATCGAATGGACAAAAGACCACATGAAAAAATTATTTAAGTTTTATAATGTTTTTTTATCATTATTTTTTTTTTTTTTTTTTTTTCAATAACAGAAAGAACACCTAGCAATGTCTTAAAGCAGAAAATCAGAATAAAAAACTATAAGGGACAGCCCAATGGGGTTGTACGCAAAGTTGTCGTAGGACTACGCAGCAATCGAATTCCCTTACACGTCAGGGCCATTCGCTAACTGATTTAAGTCAGTCCTGAAAAGGGCCAAGAAAATTCTATTGTACACTCTTTAGAAAGCATTTGGTGGCTCTTACTTATGATACGGCCCCGGTTGTATTTTCTACGATGGTTGAGAGGGCCACTATCTCTAACGCGTAGAAGATAGTTATGGATCTGTTGGTTCATTGGTTGTTCAACGCGCTTTGCCATTTACTCCGGGACGCGGCGTTTAAAGCAATGCCATGTTCAGCCGGGGCGCGGTAATGGAAATTTCAAACAGCACAAGAGAAAAAATTCATCCAAACGAACTCTTCAGTTGGCAAACTAATTTGGTCGTCCTGAAAAGGACGGATTTCGTTGACGGGGGAGAAACAGTTCGCGATTGAACTTGGGTTTTCTTTCTTGGTTAATCTCACGGGATGATTGATTCTTGACTCGTTGTCACTGTCGGCTTTTTCCCGCCAAATTGTAGGCTTCAGCAGCCATGTTTCTCACAGCGAGGTTGACGGGAGCATCGGCAACAATAGCCAACTGCAACAACGCCTCTCTGGGCAACGACTGCTTGCCGCCGCCAACTGCGATCCTAAGACCACTACACAGCTTAACGACTGTCGTAAGACTGAATCAAAATGTTCTGCTAAGAGCTATGAGGTAAAGGGGTCGGATGCTAGTGCACGAAAGAAGGCGGTACCAACGAAGACAATGTGATACAAATTGCACCAAAGGGGACGAAATTCAGTTATTGCGCCACAATAATTAGTTTTAATTACTGCACGCAAGACGGATGATTTTCTTAACAGAAATATGCCTTATGTACTTGCCATCACCAGCAACTAATCGGCTATGCACAGCTAGTAACTAAAATGAACTCTACTAAATGGTCGGTCGGACGTGTTGCAGTTCGGCTCGAATTATCCGTTTTAGAATTTCGTTTGTTAGTTGTTCAACGTTCTTTGTCATTTACTCCGGGACGCGGCGTTTAATTAATGCTATGTTCAGCCTGGGCGCGGTGATTGAAATTAATTACAAACAGCACAAGAGAAAATTTTCACCAAACAAACTCTTTAGTTGGCAAACTGATTTGGTCGTCCTGAAAAGGACGGATTTAGTTGACGGGGGAGAAACAGTTCGCGATTGAACTTGGACTTTCTTTCTTGGTTTATCTCCTCTTCATTGCGGGTGGCCATCTGCAGGTGACGTGGCATGATTGATTCTTGTCTCGTTGTCACGGGCGGCTTTTTCCCGCCAACTTGTAGGCTTCAGCAGCAATGTTTCTCGCAGCGAAGTTGACGGGAGCATCGGCAACAGCCAACTGCACCAACGCCTCTCTGGGCAGCAACTGCTCGTCCAACTGCAGATCCTACTCTGCACAGCTCCACGATCGCCGGAAAACTAAATCAAAATGCGAAGGTGTACCCCTTATATAACATTCATGGCTGCCTAGGAGACGTTCCTTACTTAAATATGAAGTCTGTGCGCGGAAAGTACTGTGCATTTGGTAAATTTACTATGAAAAATCGATATTATAAGACATCACCTTATATTTGCGTTAATTTTATTAGTTGCATGTTAAAAATCAATAGTTTGAAATATTTAAATCGAAGCGTAGAAAATGTTCCGATCGATTGGTGCAAACATTTTGGAAATCAATCGTGGAATGACTTAGTTATTAACGTTCAAAACCTATATATTTTTCGTGACGCTCCAAATTCTCGCAATTCGAACGTGTACCCCAGTATTGAAAACACAGACGTAGTCCTACGTCAAAAAAATATAAATAACACGGGGGAAACCATCCATAACCCAACCAAATGATTCTCCGACACATCCATCCCCCTCCCCAACTGCTTAAAAAATTATTTTTTTCCTACCTACCACCACCTCAACACCCCCAGCAATATATCTTATATTTTCCCTTTTGGTTATAACAACATATATCGCTCCTCGGACGAACCCCCTACCCTACTCTTTTATCGGGCAATTTTGCCCTTCAATTTCCACCCTTCACCCATATAAAATAACCACAAAATTACACCAATTTTTTGTTACACGGGTGATACGTATCGTGTAAAAAACCGTTTAAAAAAACCACGTTATTTCAACAATCATTGTAAAAATAACCAAGTTATTTCAAAAATCGTTGTAAAAAAAACAGTTTTATTTGAAAAACCGCCTTTTATCGAACTGTGGATGGGCATATGCATTGTTTCAACGCATATTGTATTGTTAAAAGACAAAATTCATGGTTACGTTGCTTTCGTCGATGGAATAAATTATTTTGGAACATTCTCACATACAAACCTAGAATCAGGTTCTTGTGAAACAGCGGCCGTAGATTTGAAGTTCAACTAAAATGGTCCACTCGAGGATATAACGCACACTGTTCTTTTTTGAAGTTGAAGAGTTCATCAGGACATTTAACTTCAAAACAACAAAATTGACTATAACTCAAATTCGATGACAAGGGTCTACGAAAACTGGTATACTGTCATTTGCTAGAAAAGCTTACATTCATTTGACAACCAAATTGCTGCTAACAATGTTTGATATCCAATGTATACAATTGCTGAAAGTTATAAGATTAATAACATAATAAAAAATAACCGATATTGAAAAATTTGTTGATATATTTTACTTCGAATCTTCTCGTCTCAGCAGCTAATCTTAATGACGTCTAAAAGATGTAGGTTGCTCAGTTTGTTAAATGGTTGAGAAGCAAAGCACATTTAGATAGCTGGTTTCCCTAATTTCTACGCTTGTACCAACAGGAAGAGTTCAAATATAAATTGTGCACCTTCGAGTTTCAGGCCAACTGCAATGAAAAGATACAAAATCCATCCTCCCCCCCCCGACTCTGCACCCGTTTCCTTTCGGTAATTGCGAGTCAGAGTCAGACCTGACCCAGGTTTAAAACCGAAAACCGCATTGCTGCACCCCAGATAGGCTTCATTCTCCTTCACGACTTGAAAACCGATCTAGTGTCATTTGCTGAGTTGTCAGAATTTGTCTTTTTTTTAATTTTAATGTTCTGTTTTCAACTGGTTCAGCGTTTGACGCAACCGCACCAATGACATCTAACGAAATGGGCGCAGAAGCCGAATTTTGTCGCTTGCGGAATTCCAGGTTCTCGATCTGAACGAAGTGATAAAAAAACGCCGCGAAGTGAACATATGTTGAGAGAGACACCAAATAAAAAAATCGGATCACGTTCATGCCTTGATGCACCATGTATGGGTCGCTCAAATTACCGAAAGTCGCACAGACCTCGAGCACTCAAAAATCTTAAGGAGTTGCCTGTATACTACAGGGCATCCAAGACCGCTTGGACGATGGAAAAGGAGCTCTTTAAAGAGTGTTTTATTTTTGGAATCCGTCCTGGAAGGGACCGCCTACCTCAAGTCAAAAGGACTTCCCCTAAGAGCCGCCCTTGTGTTGGACAATTGCTCATTACAATGCAGATGAGCTAAAAACTGTCGATAGATCAATTTTTACCATCTTTCTCCCTGCAAACGCCATTCTCCAACCGATGGATCAGTATAGCATTCAGATGATTAAGACGCGCAGGAAGTCTAATGATGCAGGAAATTCAAATTCGTGGAGGAGAGTTTGACGAGTGCGTGAAGAAGAACAACATAAAGGACGTCATCTTTTTGGGATGCTAAAGCTGACTCGATTCGCAAATCTTGGAACATGCTTTACAATGCCCGTGAAATCGAGGATGAGGATGATGTACCGCTGGACGATGATGAGATCATCGCAAGTATTCTTCACAAAGATGCAGACGAAGACATTCCTATGCCGGTGACGACACAATGCAGTCAATGTCAACGCAGGAAGAAGCATCACAATCTGCGAGTTTTGGAGATGATGATGAATATGTAAACGTGTTGGATGAAGCAGACTTAAATGGGTTCGATCTGGTAATCAGATACGCGGAATAGAACAATTGGCCACTGACTACACAGTTCTCGCTGCGCCAGATACGTACTAATGTCATGGACATCGTAATTCACAAACAGCAATAAGAAGGCTTCAGTGTAGGAATATTGTTTTGTTATTTTGTACTGGTTTGTGAATTGTTGTGAATTTGAGTTCAAGGTTTATGTATAAAGAATGGTAATATCAGGAGATTAGTCACTTTGCCACGTTGTGTTTGTGTTTCAGGGTGTCGGAAGGTGTCATAACTACAATCGAATAATTATCCTTATTGGCAACCATGGACCATTTTGACTTTTAATTCACCCACATTCAAACATCATCTGAATCACATCAGTGCAAGCGAGAGGAAACAAACAGTGCCAAAACAAATAATCAATTCGCGTAAGTGATGCCAGAGATAAACTTATCTTCCATGTGGTGAGGAGTGAGTTTGAAGTGTGTCGGATTGTGTTTTTGAGGGTGTTAACACATGGTGGTGGAGTGAATTACCCCTGGGTGGTATGGAATAAGCTGTAGTGAAATTTTGGTGCATTTTTATTTATACATCATTAAAATAATACTGCTAAAAGTAATGTTCTAAGATAATAAAAATAAGCAAAAAAAAAAATATTTCAAAAAAATGAAAGTATCAATAAACAAATAAAACAGAAAAAATAAAAAAAATTAAAGAGAATTGGCAAAACGTAGGTAAGAAGGGCTGGATCAACAAACAAATAAAAATAAGAATGTAAAAAAATTAACAATAAATTGAAAAAACCAAGGTAAGAATGGCTGGAACACCCTGCTGGGTGAATAACATTGATTCAACGTAAATTCTTTTATAGAAAAAAAATGATAAAAAAAATATCTGGAAAAAAAATTTGCTTCGATATAACGTAACGAAAAAAAAAATGAGTTACGTTATATCGAGGTATGACTATATATATATATATATATATATATATATATATATATATATATATATATATATATATATATATATATATATATATATATATATATATATATATATATATATATATATATATATATATATATATATATATATATATATATATATATATATATATATATATATATATATATATATATATATATATATATATATATATATATATATATATATATATATATATATATATATATATATATATATATATATATATATATATATATATATATATATATATATATATATATATATATATATATATATATATATATATATATATATATATATATATATATATATATATATATATATATATATATATATATATATATATATATATATATATATATATATATATATATATATATATATATATATATATATATATATATATATATATATATATATATATATATATATATATATATATATATATATATATATATATATATATATAATCTGTGTGTGTGTGTGTGTGTGTTTTTGTGTATATATATATATATGTGTGTGTGTGTGTGTGTGTGTGTGTGTGTGTGAGTGAGACTGAAATATATCACGGTCCCATAAGACCCTATTAAATGATTTTTGAATCGGTTGTTCACAATCCATATGTCGTTTTTTGGTTTCCAAAATGGCATCGAACATCGATTTACGACCTTTACTATTCACAGTGACCGTTAAAATAAGGTGTGCTTATACTTTCTGGAACAGTCGTTATAATGTGGCTGCTTATTTATCACATTCTAGACACACTGGCGGCGTTGCTATTTATGCTAAAAGTTCAATTACACTAGTCGGCAGTGTTTCACTCCCTTCAAGTATATATGTTGAATTTTATAGATTTCGCCACGCTGAATTCAAATATGGGCTCAGAAATGCTGTAACACGTCCAGTTTTTGAGAAAAATGTGATTAAAATTCACAAAAACACGTATTTCCGTAGTAATATGATCTACCTCATCAACAACCAGAATATTGGCTCTGCCCTTTGCAAGTTGGACTTGGATTTTATGGAATGGACCTCCCTGAATCCATTCGTGAACACAGATTTTTCGTAACACGTAAGATTGATGAAATAAACCGGGTTTTCATTCACAAAATTACGAATTTTCATGAAAATCAAGATTTCCTATTTTGAAAACATGAATTTTCGTTCCGCCCTTTGAATGTTGGGTTTGGATTTTATGAAATGAACCTCTCTGAATCCATTCGTGTTGAAAAAAATGAGTTTTTATTCACAAAATTGCGAATTTTCATGAAAATCAAGATTTCCTATCAGTCAGTCAGTCAGTCAGTCAGTCAGTCAGTCAGTCAGTCAGTCAGTCAGTCAGTCAGTCAGTCAGTCAGTCAGTCAGTCAGTCAGTCAGTCAGTCAGTCAGTCAGTCAGTCAGTCAGTCAGTCAGTCAGTCAGTCAGTCAGTCAGTCAGTCAGTCAGTCAGTCAGTCAGTCAGTCAGTCAGTCAGTCAGTCAGTCAGTCAGTCAGTCAGTCAGTCAGTCAGTCAGTCAGTCAGTCAGTCAGTCAGTCAGTCAGTCAGTCAGTCAGTCAGTCAGTCAGTCAGTCAGTCAGTCAGTCAGTCAGTCAGTCAGTCAGTCAGTCAGTCAGTCAGTCAGTCAGTCAGTCAGTCAGTCAGTCAGTCAGTCAGTCAGTCAGTCAGTCAGTCAGTCAGTCAGTCAGTCAGTCAGTCAGTCAGTCAGTCAGTCAGTCAGTCAGTCAGTCAGTCAGTCAGTCAGTCAGTCAGTCAGTCAGTCAGTCAGTCAGTCAGTCAGTCAGTCAGTCAGTCAGTCAGTCAGTCAGTCAGTCAGTCAGTCAGTCAGTCAGTCAGTCAGTCAGTCAGTCAGTCAGTCAGTCAGTCAGTCAGTCAGTCAGTCAGTCAGTCAGTCAGTCAGTCAGTCAGTCAGTCAGTCAGTCAGTCAGTCAGTCAGTCAGTCAGTCAGTCAGTCAGTCAGTCAGTCAGTCAGTCAGTCAGTCAGTCAGTCAGTCAGTCAGTCAGTCAGTCAGTCAGTCAGTCAGTCAGTCAGTCAGTCAGTCAGTCAGTCAGTCAGTCAGTCAGTCAGTCAGTCAGTCAGTCAGTCAGTCAGTCAGTCAGTCAGTCAGTCAGTCAGTCAGTCAGTCAGTCAGTCAGTCAGTCAGTCAGTCAGTCAGTCAGTCAGTCAGTCAGTCAGTCAGTCAGTCAGTCAGTCAGTCAGTCAGTCAGTCAGTCAGTCAGTCAGTCAGTCAGTCAGTCAGTCAGTCAGTCAGTCAGTCAGTCAGTCAGTCAGTCAGTCAGTCAGTCAGTCAGTCAGTCAGTCAGTCAGTCAGTCAGTCAGTCAGTCAGTCAGTCAGTCAGTCAGTCAGTCAGTCAGTCAGTCAGTCAGTCAGTCAGTCAGTCAGTCAGTCAGTCAGTCAGTCAGTCAGTCAGTCAGTCAGTCAGTCAGTCATTTAGTTGAAATTTTCTCTATATTTTTCAACTTAAATTCACTTTGTTTTCTTTTTCCTTTTATAGTTCTCCAAAGGTGTTTGCCTCTGTAGCATCCAGCAGTAGTCCGCTAGCATCGCTGGGCTCCATTTGCCAGCAAAGTTCTTTTCAGTCTGTGCGATATCTTGATGAAATCGTTCTCCATGTTCATCTGAGACGGCTCCCATATTCTCTGGGAAGAAGTCCAGATGAGAATGCAAAAAGTGCAATTTAAGTGACATATTACATCCCAGTGCAGCATACGAATCAACCAGCTCTTGAACGATGTGTACATAATCCGGAGACTTTTCATTTCCCAAGAAGTGACCACAAACCTTTTGGAACGCATTCCATGCTCGTAACTCTGTCGCGTTAAGAGTTTGCTGAAAATTGTCGTCTTTAAGGAGTTTCCTAATTTGAGGGCCAACAAATACTTCTTCTTTCACCTTGGCTTCGCTCAATCTCGGAAATTTTTTCCTCAAAAAACAATATGGTTCTCCTTGAATATCCAGCTTTTTGACAAAATTTTTGATCAACCCAAGCTTAATATGTAGCGGAGGTAGTAAAATTTTGTCCCTGTCGACAAGAGGCAGATTTGACACATTTTTCTTCCCCAAAATCTTTCACAATTTTTAAAATTCATTATTTCTAAGTTGCAGGTACCATCTCGGTACGTGCTGGCCAATGCTGCTGGTGGTAATGTTTATCCCTCGCACGACTGTCCCATTCGCAGAGGAAACAACAATGCTTTGTGTAGCCTCCTTGAAGCCCAGTGAACAATGCCATTACCTTAAGGTCTGCACAGAGATTCCACTGGTGTTCCGAATATTTGATCTTTTCCAGAAGTGTTTTTATGTTCTCATAAGTTTTCTTCATGTGAGCTGCAAATGCAACTGGCACTGAAGAATACTTATTTCTTTTGTGCAGTAACACTGCCTTCAAGCTTTAATTGAAGCGTCGATGAAGAGCCTCCAGTCAGTTGCGTGATACTCTAACTGTAGCTCTTCCATTAAACCTTCGATGTTGTTCAAAACACAAGAACACCCTCCCTCCAAAAATATTTAATGTTATCTGAATGTCTCTTCCTATAAGACGACAGCTGTACATCTTTTTCCAGGACATTCCACTGCTTTAGCCTTGAAGCTAGCAGCTGCGCTTTGGTCTTGGGTAGCTCCAAATCTCGAATCAAATCGTTCAGCTCCTCTTGGGTTATAACATGCGGTTCCTCAGACTCCGAAGGTAAAAAATCTGGATCATCCTGAAAGCTTTTCTCAGATTCGCCTGGTTCCGAATCCAACTCATCAGCACGTCCAGCAATATTTGGAGATATTGGAACTGGCATTGCTTCGAGTGCAATGTTGGCCTTGATGGGTATTCGATTTTATGCTTCAAAGCTTTGGAAAATCCATGAATTTTTGTCAAACAAAAGTAACAATCGCTCATGTGATTGGTTGGATTAGTCCACACCATAGGTTTGGCAAAAGGTAAGCCTTTGTGCGTACCTTTCATCCAACCAAGCAATGTTCGGTAGCATGAGCAACAGGAGTATGTTGGAACCCATGGAAACTCACGATTTGGAAGCTCCTTGTCAAAATACAGCTGATATGCTGTCTCCAACAAAGGTGTAAACCCCTTTCTCTGTTCCTTCAATATCACGTCTCCACAAATGCAACAAAATTTTTGCGGATCGTTCAGACAAATTCGCGACATTTTTACAAAAATAAAAAAACGCGTCCGTAACACTCAAATAGCTAGCTTTGAATGAATAAAAAATGATTGTGCAAGGCTGAAGAGAGTCAACATGAGCATTAATTGACGCCAAAGCAAGACAGCAATAATGACACAAATTTTGTGCCGCAAATACGCCAATAGACCTTTTCGACATTTAATCGTCTTTCTTTGTCTAACATGCGGGGATTAATGCACGGTTTGGTTTCCCACAACTTCGTTGACTTCTCACTCGCACTGCTTCGATTCAAATCTTGCAGTAGTGTGCGCAAATTAAACGTCAAAAAGCTCTATAAAATGCCGCATTAAGCTACGTGCTTGAGGATTCTTGCTTTCTTTTTTAACATATCTTTTCCTTATTCTCTCGAGCAATAGTGACTAACACAGAGTCTTTTGTCTCTGTCTATTCTTTTGTTTTTTGAGTGTTTGCGTGTTTTAATGCTGTCTTGCTCACTCCTATCCTAACTTAAAAATACGGCACTGCTGAATAGAGTATTTAATGAGGCGTTTCTGAAGGGCTCTGTGCAGCTGACTTTTGAATTAATGAATGAACTTTGAAGGTCTTCAGTTCCCAAACTGCTGTAAGAAGCAACATCAATATACTCAATATACTCAAAGAGGCACAGCTAAAGGGATCGTTCATAAATTACGTTATGCTTTGAGAGGGAGGTGGGGGGGGGGGGGGTTTAAAAAGTGACGATGCATACAAAATTTTTCAAAAATCCATACAAAAAATGTGATAAAGAAAGGAGGGGGTTAAAAATCTGTATTTTTGAGCGACGTAATTAATGGACGGGTCTTGATTTTCATGAAAACTCGTAATTTTGTGAATGTAAACCCGGTTTTTACATCAACCTTACGTGTTACGAAAAATCCGTGTTCACGAATGAATTCAGGGAGGTCCATTTCATAAAATCCAAGCCCAACATTCAAAGGGTGGAGCTGAAATTCATGTTTTCAAAATAGGAAATCTTGATTTTCATGAAAATTCGTAATTTTGTGAATGAAAACCCGGTTTATTTCATCAATCTTACGTGTTGCGAAAAATCTGTGTTCACGAATGGATTCAGGGAGGTCCATTCCATAAAATCCAAGTCCAACTTGCAAAGGGCAGAGCCAATATTCTGGTTGTTGCTTAGGTAGATCATATTACTACGGAAGTACGTGTTTTTGTGAGTTTAAATCACATTTTTCTCAAAAACTGGACGTGTTACAGCATTTCTGAGCCCATATTTGGATTCAGCGTAGCAAAATCTATAAAATCCAACCAGAAATGCCGACGGGAGCGAAAAAAGTTCCGATTTTGCCGGTAAGTGTTATCACTGTTTGATCACTAAATATGTTATCATTCAGGCTGAATAAACAGCCAAAATAACAAAATGGATAACTTACTAATATTCGTTGGATATCACAACATTAACTCGTATTATTATCATTGAGTTCATTTTGATAACAAATTTTGTGATATGAACAAAATACTTGAGATAATTTCAAATTATGTTATCAACATGATATCAAATTCATACACTAATACTGAATAACTGAAATAACTAATAACTGAAGTACTGCTTCTGGTGAAAAGCTCAATTTCATATCGATTACATGCTGGTAATATTCAGCATGCAACAACATGCTGGTAGTATTCAGTAACGTTCGTCAAAAGCCGTCTCTAAAAATTGATAACAGGTGGTTACAAAATTATTCAATGTTGATAACTAATTTTGTTATGCGATAACTGATGAGTTCAAAATGTCACATATCATTAATGAATACTATAACAAAACTTGTTACTTATTTGATATCAGTTTGTTTTTTTACTTTGCCAGGGTAGACATTCACATATATAACAAAAATAAAATCTATCCGATTCACAGAAAAAAGGGCTTTGTTTCACTTCAAGATTGCGATTATTAACTTTTCAATAAAAAAATTTCGTAATATATTCTTCAATAAAATATTCAACACATTCCTCTAACAAAACATAATTCGTCTACTTCTACGAGCCGCATTCTGAAGCTAGTTTGGATTCGCACAGAATTTGCACGTGCACTTGGTTCAAGGCCTCTGCTTGCCGTAAAAGTTTCCTAACATCACCAATCCTTCCGTTTTTATTCGTATACTAGCTGAACCCGGTGCGTGCGCTGCTACGCTTGAAACTAAATGAAGGAAAATTTAATATAACTGGTATATAAGTTAAGGACGCAGTTTCCTAGCAGCCAATAAATCGCCGCCATCAGCACCACGATTAACACCAGCAGCACCACCACCACCAACAACAACAACAACAACAACAGTATTCACCCAGATGCATCGTGTCAACCGGCCGAAGCATATCGTCATATCGGTACGTCAGCATTCTTCATTCAGGCAAGCGGACGAGGACGGACAAAATAAAAAATAGTGTCAGCAATGTGCAGTAAATAACTCTATGTAGCTTTATATTTTGAACCTCTTATGTAATCGAAATTATTTTGTTGAAATTAATTCAGATCGGTTTGGAAGTTAGACAAAGCAACATGTAGTTGCCTTTTTTAAAAAAGAAAAACCCGGAACTCCGGTTTTTAACTTATATACGGTTTTTTTTTTTTCGAAATGAGTTTTTTTTTTCTTGAACAAGCAGGGGTTTAAACTTCTATCATAACATGCTTTTTACCCGAGAAATACAAGTTTTGTGTTTAAGTAACCTGGATAATTCTCATTTTTGATAGAAATTTGTGTTTCATTTGTATGGGAGCCCTCCCTTCCAGAGGGGGGTGGTTTCTCAAACCACCATACAATCATTGCCTTCAAAACCCTCCACATGCCAAATTTGGTTCCATTTGCATGATTACTTCTCGAACCATCACACTGGGCTCATCGATTATAATAAAAAAATTGAGTTTCATTTGTTTGAAGCACCCCCCCCCCCCCCCTCCTTTTAGAAAGGGGGGGGGGGGGGGGGGGGGTTCTTGAACTACCCTAGAAACATTCTTGCCTTCAAAACCCCCCACATGCCAAATTTGATTCAATTTGCTGGATTAGTTCTCGGTTTATGAAGAAATTTGTGTCTCATTTGTATGAGAACGCCCCTTCCTGAGAGAGTAGGGGTCTCAAACAATCATGAAAACGGTCCCCAGCCCCAAAAACCCCTTCACATAAATTTTCACGTTGGTCGGTTCAGAACTTTTCGAGTCTATAAGGGTCTGACAGACAGACAGACAGACCGAAATTCATTTTTATGTATATAGAAATCTAGCCTCCAAGGGCTTCAAATGGTGAGTTGACAACTTCAAAGGAGGGTGCAACCGACCTCCGGTCCTCACAAGTTCCTACCTCACGCCTCCACGAGTCATATGATCACAAAAGACTGCCAGCTGAAACATGGAGACGCTGGTTGGCGTAGCCTGGGCAATGTTGTCAATCTGACAATAGCGAAGTGAGGGGGTGCGACTGCAGATCGTGTACCTTTAAATCATATTGTATATTTTCCATTCTCATTTTAATAATAATTTCAGCACGCTTACGAATCATCTTTGCATTCCAAAACCACGTAAGACCCTGGAGCAACATGACAAGCATAAAAAGCTCAATTTATTTTTCATGAAATTATAAAATTCGAAATAAAAATTATTTTCACAAAATTCATAAAAGACTGGCATGTGTTTCTAAGCAGTATAGTATTATATTTCAATATTTTGTTTAGTGGTATTATTATTAAATAAGCCATTTATTTCAGATATCATCAAACTGGACTCTTCGATTACTCCAATTGCTATCTTTGAAATGTTACTAGAAAAAATATTACAACATGTCTTATAAAATAATATTTTTTTTACTGAAACTTCATCTTTGATTTTTGGAATGATCTATACTGTTTCAGCTTTTCCAGGACTAGGAGGATTTTTTTTTTTTTTGTCTGGATTATCGAGATTTTCAGCCTCGGGCTGGTTCATCTCCCGTCGTAGTCACTCAAATACCTCTTTTGGGTATTTTCGTAACTTGTCCGGGGGTGAGATTCGAACTCGTGACTTTGGCGTTAGAGGTATGGATGTTAACCACTACGCCGGGGTTGCCCCCATCGGACTAGGAGGATATTAATACATATCTAATATTTATTTATTTTTTCAGTGACAATCCATTGGATGTCAGGAGGTGGCAACGGAGTCGGTGATAGGCTTTTGCAATTATTATTGAATGTATTTTTCATTACCGTTTTGCAAATGAACATTAGACCAAATTCGAGCGGATATGATTCATACAGCGCTGTATTCATTTAGCTTGTGTCTGATGTTACAGTTCAATCCTTGTCATTGCTCTATCATTACTCACAATATTATTATAATTGATAATTTTGGTTTTATTGATTTTATTTCATAGATGAGGTTATAAAATCAGCATCAAGCAGCAAATAGTGACCAGTGAATAAGAGTAAAATAAAATGATTAAATTTCAATAGATATAACCAAATTTTTCAGGATACCTCAAACCGAGATTTTAGTGAATTGCTGCTAGCGCTGAAAACGAGCGAAAACGTGCTTAAGTGCGAACCACAGAATTCTACACTTTAACACTATAGAACATTTCTTGCATTTCAGGATCAACCGAACGAAGATCATATATAATTGATACGAATGATTGTAGTATTTTTCATTTACATACATATATTTGTACACTATTATATAAATATTTCATGGGAATGGGAGGGACCATCAGGGCACCCGATTGAAGCAATCTGGATGGGGAGAGTGGGAATGCCAACTCCCCATTGCTAACAGTTTGTGAATAGAGGGCGGGCTCTTCTCCCCGCCCATTGGGGCATCCTCCTGTTAAATAGCTTGCTCTATTGACCAATTGTTCAATCTTGTTGTTGGAAGGAGATTCTTTATATCCCTGTGGATACGTATAAGTGATGTTGCATATCGATCCACCAACCCCTTTTTGGCCCTTCATACAGTGGCATGATTAGGATAATCAGTGGTTATTAAAGCTTGATCAAGTCTAACAGAGAGGAGAGCCCATTGCTGTCGGACTTAGTTTCCGTGCTACAATGGGTGGTAGTACATATCATACATCCCCCCCCCAACGAATCAACAATCATTCAAAAGCAGAATAAACACTTGATGTACCCGACCCGCCCCCCCCCAAAAGCCCCCCCCCCCAAAAAAATACCAAAAACCCCCACAGCCACATTCCCTAACAAACCAACTGCAACAAACACATTGTCGCCCCCCCCCCCCCCCCCCCCGCCCCCACCCACAAGCCCCCCCCCCAAACCCCACACCAAATTTCCCCACCCAACCCCAACCCACCAAATTTTTTCTCCCCCCCCCCCCCCCCCCCCCCGAGCCTTACACCCCGCCTCCCCCCCCCCACCCCCCCCCTCCACCCTTTACTTACTGTTCCCCCCTCCCCCCTCTTTTTTCCCACGGCCCCCCCCCCCCCCCCCCCCCCACCCCCAGCACCCTACCCCCTAACCCCCCCCCCCAATTTCCCCCCTCCTTTTACTCCATAAAATCTCCGTTTTTTTGTATCCCCCCCCCTCCTGACGGGTCCCCCCCCCCCCCAGAGATTTTTTCCCCCCCCCCAAACCCCCCCCCCCAAAATTTCCCCTTTTTTTATTTTGTTCTTTTTGTATGATGCGCATCTTTTTTTCTTTATCTTCGCCCCTTTTTACAGAGGGGGGTGTCTTTTAGTATATAAACTCCTCCCCAGTCCCCAAAACCCTGCATACAAATTTTCACGCCGATCGGTTTAGTAGTCTCCGAGCCTATTAGGTTCAGACAGACAGACAGAAATCCATGTTTAATTATCTAAGGAGTGTATCGAATATAAGCTATCCACATACATTTGCGTTGTACGCATGTATTTGTGATGGTTTTTTATGCTCTGAACACTGCATGCTGTACGTTTGACTGTCAGCTTTCTTTTGTTTACTTGTTTGTGCGGTTCAAATTCTGCGTTTTCAAAATGTCGCGTATTTAAAAGGAAGTGAAAATTAGGGTTCTGGACACATGGCTAAGTGAGAAGGGTATTACTATGCGAAAATTTGCGAAGTGGTTTGGAATTCATCATGCGAGTGTTAAAACCATCATTAATAAGTTTGGGGAACACTACTCTTTGGATGAGCTACCAGGAAGAGGCAGAAAACCCGGTTATTCCAACCCGAAACTGGAGCAGAAAGTGGTATCTCTAATCATGAAGAACAAATCGATGTCAATACGTGATTTGGCCAAAAAAGCAGGAACGAGTGTCGGAATGATCCAGCGTATCAAGAGGCGAAACCACCTGAAGACCTACAAGAAGCAGAAAATCTCGAAACAAAGTGCAGAACAGAAGAAGCGAGCAGCAACAAGGGCCCGGAAATTGTATTCGCGTCTTTTGCAGCGTCCGGATGCATGCGTTTTGATGGACGATGAGACCTATGTAAAGGAGGACTCAAAAACCCTTCCAGGTCCACAATACTTTACTGCCGTCGTTGAGAAGGATGTGAGCGATGCGGACAGGTCGATTCAAGTGGAGAAATACTGTCGAAAGGTACTGGTATGACAAGCAAAATGTTCCTGTGGTTTGAAGTCAACCATTTTTTACACTACCGGAACTATAAATGTGGAAATCTATCGATCTGAGTGTCTCCAGAAGAGATTGTTGCCTTTATATAAGAAGCATAGTTCACCTCCACTGTTTTGGCCGGATTTAGCGTCGGCTCACTATGCCAAAACCACTCTCAATTGGCTTGCGGAAAAGGGTTCGTTGAGAAAAATATCAATCCACCAAATTGCCCTCAGCTTCGAGCCATCGAACGTTACTGGGCAATCGTGAAAAGGGTCTTCAAGAAGACTGGTAAGGCAGCTGGGAACATGCAGGAGTTCAAAAAAATTTGGGCTCAAGCGTCCAAAAAATGCGATGCAACACTTGTTCGGAACTTGATGAAGAGCATTCGATCCAAAGTTCGAAAATTCGTGAAGGAATAACTTAAATTTCATCCGGTCTTCATTATGTTCAAGTTTAACCTCGTACAATAAAGGATCAATTTTTTGTATGAATAAAATATCGGTTTTCAACATAATTTGAAAGAAAGTTTGTGGATAGCTTATTTTCGATAAACTCCTTAGATAGATGGATAAGTTGTCTTGATCTCCTATGATATAACGCCAGTAACGCAATATGCACGGAAAATAATAAGTATCTTAAATGTATTACAATGCATAAAATAAATTGATTGAAGAAATATTTTTTATGCATTGTAATGATTTAAAAGGAATAATAGAAAGGAATATATAATATGCTTCTCAGCATTTTAGATTTTCTCCGTGTACAGACTAGCAGCAAATCAAACTACTTCAACATTCAGCCTGTTCCCATCATTTAGTCAAACTCGTTAATGCTCCCAAAAGGACCTGAGTGCAAGTTAATTGATATTCCAATCAAGATATTTCCTTTTGTATTTCAACGCTCAAGGCATGGGGAATGCTAAACTACATCAATTCACAATCATTGTTATCAGTGGATACGAAACAAGAAGTCCTGGCTGGTTTCGAAAAATCCTTACTTGTTTTTCTCCCCCATATGAGTAGTTAATCCTCATTCGATAGCAATTATCCTCTATTTCTTTCACTGCCATCCAACTCTCGTTCATCGGAACAAATAAATGTAACACAACTGCCAGATATGTAGCTACGGCCCATTATGTGGAACTGTAACAGAACTGTGGCGGGTCCTAAATGGGAAGCTAATATGCTCACCAAATTTGGTACGCAACAGTCGCGGCTGCAAAGGGCGACGAAGAACCTGTCTTCCACACGGCAAGATCTGTGGGATAATTCTACTTTAATACCAGTTTGGGAAAGTAAAATTAGTATTCACCACCGAGCAACGGATGCGAAGCGAGCAAATGCTGAACTCTATACGGATATAGCATAACTACATATCTATACCATGGGCAACAATACGCATCGATGAACTTTATTATATCACCTCCTTGGGTTTGTTCGACGGTGGGATCCGGATGGGATGACTCATGATCTCCACCACAACGGCTCCCCACAAGTACCGTTCGGACAGGTAGGATTTGGCTGGAGCAGAAGGATAAACTGGAAAAGTCGACTAGCGAATAGCACGAGAGGCACATCGATTTCACTTGTAGTTTTTTCCAGTTTTCAGCGGTAATGGCAATATTATCATTTTGATGCCTTTCCAAGAGACTGGTAAATGCGAGATCGACTCGATTTGCGAGAGACAGGTCCAGATATGGGAAAGTGTTCACATATTGTGTATAACTCACTTGCCGGCCGAGAAGATGGTGTTAGCGATGGGAATATTTCTTAGGAGAAATCAACAAATGTGGCAGCTTTGCGGTGCCATTGCCGGGAACGAGGAACCTAGAGGATACAAGGCAAGGAACTGGTGAGATTATAACTATTGCTTATTCATGCGAGCAAAACTTATAAATATTCTCGGTGCGGTAGAACGGAAGCTTTTGCCAACAAACGAAGACGTAGCAGAAGTGACGACAGCAGAGTTCAGGGCTTAAAGAATTTTCTGGGATCAAGGAGCAATTCTAAATGCAGCTGGATAATGAAGATATATGAGAATAAGGAGGAAAGTTATCTTTTCGCTTGGTAATCCGATTTCTCGACCAAGAGGCAAGTTTCATGAGCAACAATTTACTTTCAGCTCGGCGAGCTTTTTTGATCAATTGGACGATATTGGTTGATCGATGAGCCTGTTGCTGCTTAATTATCATTTTGCGCTACTGCGATGAAATCTGGTTTGAGTATGTTGAAATTGATTAATCTGTCATTGTACCGAGCAGTGCCATTCTTTGCCTTGGAACTGTCCCGGTGAAAAACCGAGTTCATCAATGTTGGTGATTGTTTGAAATTAGAATCATAACTCAATCAGACAAGGTTCGTCCGTGTTGCCACTCTTTGCCACTCTTATCTTTCAACCGCTGACGATGGCGAATGCCCGGAAGCGATTGAGTCTCTGAAGGAGACTTCGTTGCGCCGACAACAGCAGCACGATAGGAAGGGACGTTCTCGTTTCTTTGAAATGGTAATTCTATTCGAAAACAATATTGTGCTCCGAAAGACGTGTTCTGTTCTTGTCGTGGACGCTGGAATGTCTTATTAGATTTCAGTTTTATCATCTACGAACCACGAGGCATTCAGCCTATCTAGTTATTTGACAAAATTCATGCTGGCAATTTAGAATAGACTATCACTTTTACTGAAAAAAAGAATGAAACCGAATCTTTGTAGAGATCATAACATTTGAAGAGAGAGTGAGTAAAAAATCGACCATCCTCGAAGAAACAATACCATCGAAAACCCCCTATTAAACAAACAAAGCAACCATCATTACCATCGTCATACAAGACGTTCAGGAACAACCAGTTTTTGCGCCATCTTCCGCTGCTTTGCCATGGTTCTTGTTGACTTTGAGTAATTACACTCACCACAACCAGTTTAGTTCAGTTCAGTTGAGTACATTGAGACAAAAAGAAAACGAGATGATAGCTCGCTCCTACCTCGAACCGACGAACGGGCAGATGCCACCCACTTGTCAGTGCTGGTCGGGTTGCTGGAAATGCACCGACAATTAGCCTCAACAATGGTGCATCCTTTGCCCTCTTTTAACTTCGCTCCCACCCCGCCTCGTCCATTTGCAGTCGCTGATCCATGCTGAAACAAATAGCCCAAGAACTACATCAAGAAGTAGGACCACGTTCTTTTCTATCTTGTTCTTGTAATTTAAGATAAACAAAAGAAATTGTGCATTCGAATGGTTCCTGCTCTATTCATGGGAAGGGTTTCCTTCCATCAGCCGGTTCACTTTGCTCGTAACTTACGTAGGATTCCGTTCCTAGCCACCACAGCGAATGTGGCTGGTTACTGCTGCTTGTTTGATGGATTGCGTCTTTCGTCAGTGTTTCTTCCCCTACATGTGATTGTGCAACTGTTTTCTCTGAGTACTAACGATTTGCTATGTTTTCCTCAAGTTTTCTTTTCACGGACAATTTAATTTGCAACAAACGCTCGTTGAAAGGAGTTGTGTTTTCGTTTCGTCTCGGTTGTTCTGTTCTTTAAAAACTTTAGAAGTTTAGGTTGGTCATTCGGGTGGTTTTCAGGATTCATTTCGCTTCATATATATTGCAGTCGAATCTTAATCTGAGCACTTCTGGAGGTGTTAAGGAAACTAATTCTCACTAATTTAAGGAGTGTGGAACAAAATGTATCCACTGTATCACCCTAGGCTCATATTTAAGGGCAATTCAAATTGGGCCGGGCCGTGCCCGGGCCGGAATTAAAAAGCTTTTATTTCACGGTACACTTCACACTGTACCGGGACTGTTCCGAGTTTCTATATTGTAGTGTGCACGCACACATCAATGAACCTCAGTTGTTTTTGTTTTTGTTTATATCAGGGAAAAGTTAAAATTGGTTGCAATGCAATGAGAAGCAGGGAGTTTCGAGCACTGTTTTAACTACTAGCGCCTCTGAGTGGCCAATAGGGAAACCTAACAAATTAATATGCATCACGTGTTCTGGCACTACATCCAAAGTGAGGAAGCTCCAAAGTTAATGTGTACAAAGGATAAGGGAACTCGTGCGAATCTTTTGTAACGTGATTATCCTTTGTAACATGACTATCGCCTTGGCACGTGACTGTAAGTAATAGAAAATCCCAATCAATAGGGCTTTTCCAAGTCAGATGGCTAATAGATGGCTATCGTGGTTTTTAAATAGAGGCAAGATCTAGTGCCTAGCTGAAACATTTGTATAACCTTGGAATAATTTCAAATAAAAAAAAAGTGGTGTGTTTGATCAAGTAGAAGGCCCAGTACGTGGAAACAAGAATTTCCTAATTTGCTTACCATTGCTGAAGGTAAGGATAAACGTTGAAACACAAAAAAAAAAAAAAAAAAAAAAAAAAAAAAAAAACCATTAAGAAGTGTGCCTGCCTCGAGGCTCGGGGAATTTATCCTTCGCGCGAAGTTGTACCTGCAGGTTTCTAGTGCCAGATTGTAGGTTGCAGGAGATTACGGATCGTTTAGTTTTCTCTGGGAGCCCAGAAGCTTGGCGGCTTGTAGGCTTGCCCTCGTCGCCCGGCCAGTGGTTTCCGTTGCACCTACGGGCCAAATGAGAAAGACCACGACTCCTACGAACCGACTCCGGGAGCTAATCGCTGGTAACGTTCGTCCTAAAAGATAGGCCTCGAAACAGTTGGCTTGTTCGAGACAGTTATTGGAATCTCGAGCACGTATAAAACAGTGCGGGTGCACACTGCGGTTAGCCAGGACAACCACCACTGACAGCATCGATACACACTGTCCAGCGGGTCAGTACCACCAAGCATCATCATCGTCATCATCACTACCCCCAATCACACCGAGAAGCAGTACCACCCCCACCCCCCCCAACACACACCCATCGATGGACGTCGCCTGAGCTCGTGTAGAGCAATTGAAGGTCAGATATCTGAACACATGTATGTCTAAAATAAAAAAAGAGTAAGCAAAGTTAGGAATGCGCTGGATTGTTTAGAGTCATGCACGGCATGGGAATTTCAATTGGAATTAGTAGGTAGCTAGAAGTAGCCTTTTCAACCCAGAATAAACCAAAAAAACTTAAAAAGTATGTTTGTTAGATGCTATTTGGATAAGGGAAAGGTTCATTGATTGGTGTTCGTCGGTTTGTTCGTTTTCTGGTTCGGATCCGGTATTTAATCTACTACGGTACTTTATCTACATCTCTTACTGCCATCACTACTACCATCAACGCATTTTATTTCCTACTAAGCGATATGGATATGCTGTCAGTCAGTCTCCCGACGCGAATCAACTTGTTAAGAGGTGCTTCGTTGCGATCCTCAAAAATTGGAAACTATTCCTGTATACTACTCAACGGTGTGAAAAAATACGTGATTCTACCCAGCGGCATTATCGGTTCGATCAACTTACGGAATATCTTCGAACCTAAGGTTATGGAACAAACGGTATTATAAAAATGTTAAGCCTAAGTGTTTTTTTTTTCTTCTTTCTAGCGATCCGCTATTGTGGAGCGCAAACATGTGTTAGTGTTGGACCCGCTTTGATACTGTGATACTTCGGTATTTTTTCTTTCCTTCCTGCGAAGAGGCCTTAGTGTGATAATTTTTCTCGCAACTGACCACTACCTCACGATTCCCTTTAACTTCTCTTTCATCGATAACGGAGGAAACAGCGCACTGATATCTCGACGTTGGAATGGATCTACTTTTGTTTTACTCCAGGAGTGTTTTGTTTATGCTTGTTTTTGTGCAGTGAAATACACCGTCATAGCTGTTACCCCAACTAGATAATTCCTATTAGAATGACATCACAACGGAGGAAATAGGTCATTGACATCTCGACGTTGGATCTACTTGATAACTTCAAGAGTGTTTTGTTTGTACTTGTTGCTGTGCAATTATATACACCGTCATAGCTGATTTATTCCTTTCTAATTTTGTTGGAGGTTCGGCGGTTGGAAAACCCCCTAACGGTTCACCCTGACAATTCCTCAGTTTCTTACCATGGGTTGCCCCTTTTGAGAAGATTTTTGGCGGTTGATAGGGGGTAGGCAGGTTTCGAATTAAAATGGCGGGCTTTGTTGGATAGAAAGTGTTTCTTATACACAATATCTTCTTATTTATAAATCGGGGGGGTTTTGTTGCCCTTCGAGGTTTTTAACATTTCTTATATTTTCGTTACCCTTTTTCAAATTTATTCGTACCTGTCCATACAACTCCTTCATTTCCTTAGTATGGGTATTCGGCTCATAGTCTAACTCTGCTCCGGTCTCTCGAATTCGCGCGTACTCTTGACCCGAGCCGATATAATTCCATCCGTGATTAATGAAATACGGCGTGAAATCGGTAGATTCGTGTACTGCCGTCCTAATAGCCATAGCCACTTCCTGAAGTTTTTCATCCCACTGTTTTTGGTTTCCTCCTTTCAAATGCGACCGGATAGCGGCCACGATTACACGATTTACTCTCTCGGTGAGGTTATTTGCGGGATGGTAGCTCGCATTCTTCCAGTGACTAATCTTATACTTCTCCATTAATTTTTCGAACAGCCCGGACTTAAATTGCGGTCCATTATCGGAAATAAGGATTTCAGGTACACCAAACAGTAGGAACACCATTGATTCCAGGAACTTTACCAGCGTAGCAGTTTTAGCTTCTCGCATGGGGTGCACCATAACAAACTTCGAGAAATGGTCGGTTATCACCAGCAAGACTGTATTTCCGGATTTTGTTCTTGGGAAAGGTCCCGTGAAATCAACGGAAATCATCTGCCATGGCATTGAAGCCAGCTTAGGTCGTCCCATTGAAGGTACTTTCGGTTGATTCGGATATTTGGACATCTTGCACGTTTCACAACCTCGACAGTAACGCTTGATGTCCACACTCATCCCAGCCCAATAAAATTTTTCTTGGATTTTACGAAGCGTTTTGTAAAACCTGAAATGTGCAATGCCATGTTCAGCATCCAGAATTTTTATTCTATCTGCTTTCGATGGGATCAGTTTCCATTCGTATCGGGGATCATCAGACCTACCCGTGGGTACATATTTGTATAATCGTCCGTTGGCAACTTTGAAGTCCTTGAATCTCTCTGCCTTCGTGATGACGTTATGCTTTAACCGTTCTAGGTCGAGATCCACGGTAAGTATGTCCACTTCCACCTCGATAATACACCTCTACTATCGCTTTTTTTTTTCCTCATCATTTTTCTTTTTTTTTCCTGTATTCCAGAATCATGTCGTGTTGCTGTAGTTTCAATGCCCATCTTGCAAGTCTCGCAGAGTTGCCCTCATATGTACCTGATCGGATACTACCGTTCAATAATGCCCTCCGCTCGTTTTCAAACTTGATCTTTCAATTTTCAAAGCCTGCCGTTGCCCTACACGGAACTATCAATACACTTTCTCTTCATGTCTATTCGTTCTAGCAAAAAATTACCGTCCACTCCTAGCGCTTCGCATGGAGATGAGAAATTATCTGCTTCTGACAAACTTCATAATAAATAATTACATGCCAATAATTTAATGGATGTTCGCAGTATTAGCCATGATCTTCATCTTACATTTTTGTATATTGTGAATGAATGATTTATTTAAATAAATGCTCCTTCGCTAATTCCAATCATTTCTCAATATTCGCTCCTTCCGAGTAACTCGTCCCCTCAGATTGTGTCACATGCCGGATAGTATGGACACTGCCGGGACTTCCGATATTGTCAGCCTCCTTTTTGGACTTCTGGAAGCCTTTTTTCAGGTTTTTTGTGTATAGTTCGCCCGATTCCTCGTTCGTCAACAGCAGGCTTGGCTTGCTCCTCCGTTTGAGCGAAGAGTGCAGTGTATCTGTTACGCGCACGGCATAAGTTGCATGGTGCGCCGAGCGTGTTTGGCATCTGCTCTACACCGACAAATACACGCTCCTCCCGTTTGGTAGATCGAGCGTGCGAAACGGCAAAAGAGAAATCCCGAAGAGCGCGCTCGACGAGCAAACGAGTGCGTTGCTCGGCGTGCCGTCCTCCTTTCTATTGGCGTCGTGCAGTAAAATCTCCGCTCTTATGTTACCTCTGCATAAGGGCATCTCCAGGAGTGTATGGTCGTTACAAAATAGAACTGGATTTATAACAAAGGCAACTTCAGCAAGGCGTTCTAGTTGGATAATTTCGAAAAGTTTCATGTTAAAATTTAAAACTGGAATATTAAATTGTTCTATTTTTGTTCAAATTTGAAACGAGTTTCATCCAAGTTATATTTTTTTTGTCATTGTGGTAGTGTCTATGGAATCAAGTCAAACGTCAAACTTTGAATCAACGTCCGGTCATGCATCTGTTTGAATCTTGTATACGTTCTATTTTTTCGTTAATAATTTCAAGTTGCAGCAACAAGTCTGAACTCGCTGACCATCATATCCCTATTTCTTTGTTATTACCATCATTTCCATATTTCTTTGTTTTTAAATTTTTTTCGAGAACTTCTCCATATTGTTGAATATTTAAATTAGGTATATAACCGAAAATGATTTAGACGAATATTAAGGGGAATTCCATAGAAGCTCTGAGAGGAATCTCAAAGGAATTATGAAGGAAAATTCCAGAGGAATACTGGAGAAATTCCAGCGGAATTTTGAAAGGAATTCAAGAGGAATTCTGATCAGAATTTAAGAAGAATCCTGAGGAGAATACTAGATAAATTCTAGGAAAAATTCCAGTGGACTTCTGGAGAATTCCACAGGACTTCTGATGACAGTTTGAGTGGAATTTTGAGAATTTTAGTGTAATTCCAAGATTAATTCCACAGGAATCCATGATGAGAATTGCAGAAGAACTCTGAGGAGAACTCCAGAAGAATTGTTAGAAAAACTGCGAACGAATTAAAGGAAGAATTCCAGAAAAATCCTATGAACTTCAACTGAATTCTGAGGAGAATTCTAGGGGAATCCTAAAAAAATTCTAAGGGAATTCTGAGGAAAATTCCAGACGATTTCTGAGATTTCTAAAGAAATTCGAAGGGGATAGTAATTCTGAGGGAAATTCCAAAGGAGTTCTGAGAGGAATTACAGCTGAAATTTAAGTTGAGAATATGCCCACAGAAGTTTTGAGAATCAATTATACACACATAATCAAGTCTTTAGGTTTAGAACAACATTTGGAACTGCTGCTGAAGAGAGGATATGTTTATTATATATTTTCCCAAGAGAAAAATTCATAACTGACATATACAATGAATTTAGAACTACAACACTCCTGGAGATGCTCTAAGGATGGTTGTGTTGACAAATTGAATGGAAAAAAAATGGGAATAAGCACAAAAACATTACTCTCCGCAAATCTGCAAAGCATTCATCAAAAACATCTTTCGCTTTGGATTGGAAAATGTTTTTTTCCGTTTAGAATCATGCGGATCATTAGGTTTACTAGTTGATTTTTCATATAAAACCATCAATCGATTTCATGCCACCGCCCATGCTGCATCACATACAAGATGTAAACATAAATTAATTTACGAATTAATTTGCATCGAGATGATTCACTAGCAATACGTCATAGTGAAAATCGTCTGAAACGCTCCCTAATAAACATGTACCATATAGGAACGATATTATAGACGGTATGACCATACCACTTACAGTTGGGATGATACCCCGAATTGGTGGTTAGGCACTTATTATGGTTGTTGTTTATGCGGGCTTCTCTATCGAATTCCTGTTGGTTGAATGAAGTTCGGATGTATTTTCTTTAGGTATTGGTAAGTATCCAAATGTTCGCTTGTGAATGTTAGTTTTAATCAAAATTGAAAAACATTATCATAGAAAGCCTTTTTTTCCACTGTCTCTTGCTTCTCTAATAAAATTCAATCAATTATCGCAGTTATCAATTCATTTTTGAAGTGTCAAATTTAAGTGAGAATTCACCAAATAGAATATCCCTCTGTTATTGATCCCTATTTTTGATAAACTATAAGTGAACATTTATTTCTTATCTGTTAGAAATAAGTGTTCCAGAATATGTTAAATTAAAACTTTACACCTGTCACTTTATTACTTGGATACATTTTTGAAAAATTCAACGGCAGTTTGTTCCGTCGCATCAATTTGGATTACAAAAAGCTCGCGTATTTTTTTCTCCGTTAAACAACAAAATACATAGTATGACGATAGTTTTTTGCAATTCAAGTTATTGTGGCAGAACAAATTGCTTTGAATTTTTCCAAAATGTATCTCAGTGAATTGAACCGAAAATGGAAATTATTTTCAATTCGTTGAATGCAGAGCATCTTTCATTAAATCGGTTCATTTAATAAAATTGGTACCAATATCAGTAGTGACAGATTAAACTTGACTCAGATCAATGTTAAAGTTTTTCATGACTTATAGAATTTTGTCGCTGCTGCATGGATCGCTGCTCCATGTATTTTTTCCTATCTTTTATCTCATTTTCGCAAACTTACCTCGCTATTTCAAATTGATATATCTCGATTGTTTGTGAATGAACATCGAATCGAACTCTGTCAGATTGTTCACAGCAAGTAAGCTTACTAACGGATGTGATTAAATATTCAATATCTAGTACAGATTTTGAGTTATATCCATTCTAAATTATGAGGTTATGGCTACCGTCAAGAATGCTTCAGCATAAACCCATAAGGTCGTATCAAGTTCGAAAGAAATTTCTTTTGCTATATCAATCCCATGTTAAATTCCGGTTACTGAAACGGAAAAGTAAAGAATCGAAAAGAAATTTCTGCAGCAGTATCCACTTGAAAAGAACGAAAAATAAAATTGAAATTTGTAAGGTTTCCACGCAAACTAATGGGAGCTGTCACTTTTACTTTGGGAAAAATATTCCGCTCGATTATTCAGTAAGTGAAGGTGGCATTTCGTTCCATGCAAATCAATTGTCAAAATTCCACTTGGTAATATTGAACAAAATTCCGTAACCTCTCTACTTTTTAAGTCGATACTGGCTAATAGCAAGAGTACGATTTGAAATTTGGGTTACAATCTCAAGCACAGATCTTCCCCTACGCGATTGTAAGTTTATACAAACAATGCGTCCCGCGAACTTAGTCTAAATGAATTCACAAATCTTAGAATGCACGACATCCAAATGTTGCACTATGTTTCTACTATCGAAATGTGGTAACTTCAGTGCATTTTCAATAGGTTGCAAAATGTTGTGAACTCAGTCCTTGGAAAAAAAAATGAGCGGAAGTCCACACTCTGTTATCCACTGCACAATACTGGTGATATACACATTACGGTGCATCGAAACAACACATCCATCGAAATAACACTTCTAAAAGTTTTTTTTTAACATCCCTGGCGTAGAGGTTTCCCTTATTCTACTTTAGAAGTCCACACTCTACTGCTTTCCTTGTAAACGGAAGTAATATGCCCCGTCAAATTAAATTTTGAGCCTCTCTGCAGCGACCGCTCTTTACATAATGGGTTTATTTTTTTTTCCTCAGTTCATATTTGTACAGGCTCAATCGATTTAACTTAACAGAGCCAAGCTTTCATATTTATATATATCAATTATCTTAAACCTTACGTTACGACCGATTACTCGCGGCCGTCTCGAGGTTAATAGAAATAACAACTGAATGGATGGGAAGGTGTGCTGGAATTTGAAGTGTGGTTTATATAACAATTTTTTTTTAATTTTCTAAAAAACTTAAAACTATACAACTTTTGGCTTCTTTTGAATTGAACATTTTTGAGTCAGAAAAAAAAACAACACAAACACAGATAAAAAAAATACAAAAAAAACTTAAAGTAAACATACAGGTTAAACTAACTACAATCTAAGGCTAATGTTAGTCAAAAACACATAAATGAGTTTCATAAACTCCAGGTCACGTACAGCCAAAATATCTCGAACTGGCACATTGGGTTGTCTACCTCGAGCCATAAAGCTCATAAAGCTCAGATCTGACTCCACGATGTTCAGCACAAGACCAAATAACGTGATCTGCGTCCTGATAGCCTTGTCCACATTCACAGAGATTGCTGTCACTCAGCCCAACACGGTATAAATGAGCGTTCAAAGAATAATGATTGGACTTGAGACGAGACATGACACGAATGAAGTCTCGACCCACATCCATACCACAAAACCATGATTTTTTCGACACCTTTGGGATGATAGAATGTTGCCATCGCCCCAAATCTCCTTTACTCCATTTATACTGCCAGCTAACGAGTGACTGTTGACGAAAAATAGCAAAAAATTCGTTGAAGGCGATTTGTCGATCACAAATATCGCCTTCCATAGCGCCCACCTTTGCAAGCGAGTCCACTTTCTCATTGCCCAGATTTGAACAATGAGATGGGACCCATACAAAGGTGATGATAAAATAACGCGAAGATAAAGCACTTAGAAGCTCCTGTATTTTCATGAGAAAATACGAGGAGTGCTTAACCGGCCTCAAGGAGCGAATTGCCTCTAAAGAACTGAGACTATCCGTAAACATGAAATACTGATCCGGTGTTAGTGAGGCAACCATTTCTAGCGTAAAGTGTATTGCCACTAATTCAGCGACATATACGGAACAAGTAGCTTGATGTTCACGATTGGCGCTATAAATTTCATTAAATATACCAAAGCCTGCTGACTCCTCTATCAATGATCCGTCAGTGAAGAACGATTTAGTGGAATTAACTTGGCCAAACTTTGCAGCAAATATTACCGGAGCAATCATAGGACGATGATGCTCTGGAATTCCCCAAACAACAACAACCACCCACCATTTCCCCCCCCCACACCAGCCCCCCACCCCCCCACACCCCTCAACCCTACCCCAAACAACACTACCATATCTCCCAAAACCTTCCCACTATCCCCCCTCCCTTGCTATCTTCTGTTAATGGTATCTGATGAAAACCAGACATTAGGTCGAGCGTGGTAAAATATGTTGCTCTTCCTAATTGGTCTAGGATTTCATCGATCGTAGGTAAAGGGAATTTTTGTGGGATTGATTTTTTATTTAGTTGCCGGAAATCTACTATGAAGCGCCATTTCTTGTCACCTGTGGTAGATTTCTTTGGCACTAGAAGTATTGGATTATTATACGATGAAGTTGAATGTTCAATAATTCCATCATCTAACTTTTTTTTTTATTTGAACGTCTATATCTTGTCTTTGTGTTTCTGGGATCCTGTAGTTTTTAATGTAAATAGGGTTAGGATCAGTAAGGTTGATTTTTTGTTTATAAAAATTATTGGTAGTTAGGACGTCATTTTTTAGTGAAAATACGTCTTCAAATTTAATGCACAGTTTTTTTTTCAATTTTTCTTTTATTTTAGGATTTATGCCTTTCACATTCAATTCCTCGAGTAATGCTTTTTCTCTTGTAGGATTAGAGTGTGTAGGTTTTTTAGTTGTGTATATTTCAAAATCTGTTAATGGTTGTAATTTTGGATAAAAATTAATGGGTATATGAACTGTTTGATCGGTAGCATTCATGATTTTTATAAATAGATTATTTTCATCGATTATAACCATAAGCACAGAAAACTCCATGTTGGATTTCTTCTGCAATGGTTACGCTGTCTTCTACATTTTGTAAATTTAATTTTTTTTAAACTTCACATCGTGGGGCAGTAACAAATTTTCCTTTTAGATGATTGGTTATCGGAATTTCACCCGTATTTTCTTTTGTTTTAATTGTTAATATCCAAGTATCGTAATCGATATTGGATCTCAATTTTGTAAGAAAATCGCTGCCAAGAATTTCATCTGTAGGGATTGGGAAATTTTCATCCAATATATCGAAATTCTATGGTAAAGTTTTGTCATTTAGTAGGATATTTATTGTTGTGTCACCTAGAGTGCTTATTGTTCCATTTCCTACTCCGGTGACACTGCATTTATTTGTAGGAAAGTATATTTGTTCTGATTTTATTTTGTGTGCTTTAATAATTGATATGTCCGATCCACTGTCTACCATAAGGCAACATGGTGTTTCTAAAGCAAAAGATACGAAATTGGTAGATACGTTCACTGCGTATGCTGCCCGAACGGTTGGCCTAAAGGGTGTAACTGAGCTCCAAAAGGGTGTGTTTGAGACTGTTGTAATTGTTGTTGTTGTTGATGTTGTATTTGTTGTTGCAACGGTTGTTGCATTGGTTGTTGGAATTGAGTCATGTATATTCCATAATTGTATAATCTTCTTGGTGTCAAAAGGATAGTTGTTGAAAATTTAGTGTACAATTTGAAAAAAATACTTTTGAAGATGGACAATCACGACTAACTTTTGAAAAAGGGATATTTTCATGGAAAAAGCAATCTTTTCGACATTACTTTCAAATTATCTCGAAAACGGGTACATATAGAATGTTGCTTACCAAGAGCATTTTTGTTTAAAATCACTAGAAAAATCGTATTTTTTATTAAAATATGGTTATTAATGCAAAAACAACAAATTGGAAAAAACTTGAATTTTTCTTACTTCTAAGAACTTTTTTATCTTAAGTTGCTCCATCGTAAATTAACTTTTATTCTTTATTTTATTACTAAAAGTCTTTTTGGAAAAAAAAATATAAAAATCGTACGTTGGACAGATTTGCTAATTGATTTTTAAGTTTAATTTTTGATTTTTTTGAAGAAACATTTTTTTTTTTCAATGAACATATTTTTTTCATAAAGTCAAATTAATTAACTACAACTTCTTCTCAGACGCAATTTTATTACATCCAACGGTTTTCGAGTTATGATTTTTTGAAAAATACGCATGACAAAACACATACGCCCTTTTGAAAAAAATGTCTTGAGTCAAAAAATTCCCTTAACCCGCGGAAAATCCATCATCACCAATTCCGAAGACATGTGCAAAGTTTCATCCAAATCGGAGAGGGTCATGCAAGATTTTGACTTTTTCCGGCTGATTTCATCTGGAAACGCTCTATAGTAAGCTACTATACCTATGAAGGCTCTTAATTCCTTCTCGTTTCCAGGTAGAGGCCACTCTTGGATTGCTGTGATCTTTTCAGGGTTTGGTTAGACTCCTTAGGGCGTTTGGACATGCCCTAAAAAGACCACTTCTTTCTTCAGGAATTCACACTTGTCGATTTGTATTTTCAAATTGAACTTTTTTTTTTTTTAACTCTTTATTTATTCCAAATTTTACATTATTTTACATTCATATATTAACCTAGGTGATCCTGCTAAGTAATTAACATTTCAACCTTATATGCTATCATTTATATCTAATTGTGTTAATATTATTTTTACTTTGTCTATTCAGTATTTTTAACAGGGTTCCTTTTGCCTGCGTGTAAGAATAATTATTGATTTCTTAAAACTAGTTCTTATCTATAGAGAGAATTGATCATTGCAATTGAAGACTGCAATGATTTTTGTCTAAAATTATGAATTATTTTGTTGGACTTTTCTTCTAGAGTCTCAACGTTTGAAATTCTATGTAATTCAATAGTACTGAACCAGGGTGGCAGCTTCAAAATCATTTTCAAAACTTTGTTCTGAATCCTTTGAAGTGCTTTTTCCTAGTAGCACAACAACTAGACCATATTGGCACAGCATAAAGCATGGCCGGTCTAAAGATTTGTTTGAATATTAGAAGTTTGTTCTTCAAACAAAGTTTGGATTTTCTGTTTATAAGGGGATATAAACATTTTATATATTTATTACATTCAACATCAATGTGATCTTTAAAAGTTAATTTTTGATCAAGTATCAGTCCAAGATATTTTACTTGATTTCACCAAGAAATTGGAACTCCGTTCATAGTGACCATATGACTATTACTTGGTTTCAAAAATGCAGCTCTAGGCTTGTGTGGGAATATTATAAGTTGAGTTTTGGAAGCATTAGGAGAAATCTTCCATTTTTGAAAATAATCTGTAAAAATGTCCAAGCTTTTTTGTAGCCTCCTGGATATAACACGAAGACTTTTTCCTTTAGCGGAAATGCCTGTGTCATCAGCAAAGCAAGATTTTTGACAGCCCTGAGGTAAATCAGGGAGATCTGAAGTGAAAATGTTATAAAGTATTGGCCCAAGAATGCTACCTTGAGGAACACCAGCTCTGACAGGCAATTGATCAGATTTAGAATTCTGATAATTTACTTGCAAAGTTCTATCAGTTAAGTAGTTTTGAACTAATTTCATGATATAAAGCGGAAAATGGAACTTTTTCAGTTTCGCAATCAAACCTTCATGCCAAACACTGTCGAATGCTTTTTCTATGTCTAGAAGAGCAACTCCAGTGGAGCAGCCTTCAGCTTTGTTTGAACGAATTCAATTTGTAACTCTCAAAAGTTGATGCGTAGTTGAATGCCCATGGCGGAATCCAAACTGTTCATCAGCAAAAATTGAGTTTGTATTGATGTGAAGCATCATTCTATTCAAAATTATTTTTTCAAAAAGCTTACTTATTGAAGAAAGCAAACTGATTGGTCGGTAACTAAAAGCTTCAGCCGGATTTTTGTCTGGCTTCAAGATAGGTACGACTTTTGCATTTTTCCATTTATCTGGAAAGTATGCCAGATGAAAACATCTGTTAAATAGTTTTACCAAGAAAGACAAAGTACTCTCGGGGAGTTTTTTGATTAGGATATATAAAATTCCATCATCACCTGGTGCTTTCATATTTTGAAATTTTTTAGTTATAGTTTTTACTTCATCCAAATCAGTTCCCCAAGAATCATCAAAAATATTTTCTTGTGAGAAAATATTCAGATACTCCCTGGAAACTTGATCCTCAATAGGACTTGTAAGACCCAAACTGAAATTATGGGAGCTCTCAAACTGCTTAACAAGTTTTTGAGCTTTTTCCGCATTTGTGAGCAAAATTTTATCACCTTCCTTAAGCGCTGGTATAGGCTTTTGAGGTTTTTTCAATATTTTAGAGAGTTTCCAGAAAGGTTTGGAACTCGGATCTAATTTTGACACATTATTTTCAAAATGTTTGTTCCTCAGGGCAGAGAAGCGTTTTTTAATTTGTTTTTGTAAATCTCGCCAAATGACTTTCATAGCGGGATCACGTGTTCTTTGATATTGACGCCTACGTACATTTTACAGACGAATCAAAAGCTGAAGATCGTCATCAATTATAACTGAATCGAATTTAACCTCGCATTTTGGCACTGAAGCAGCTCTTGCTCTATTTATTGAGAAAGCCAGAGATTCAAGAGCATTATTAATTGCATTTTTTGTTTGCAATGGAACATTAGGATCAAAGTTGTATTCCATAAATGTTCGATATTGATCCCAATTAGCTCTATGGTAGTTGAAAGTAGAACTGATTGAATTAGAAATGATTTCTTGAGATATTTCAAATGTAACTGGAAGGTGATCAGAACCAAAGTCAGCATGGGTAATCAATTGACTACAAAGTTGACATGAATCAGTTAGGACCAAATCAATAGTTGAGGGATTTCTGGCTGAAGAAAAGCAAGTTGGGCTGTTTGGGTATTGAATAGTGTAGTAGCCTGCGGAGCAATGATCAAATAGTATATTACCATTGGCATTGCTTTGCGAATTATTCCATGAGCGGTGTTTTGCATTGAAATCACCCATAACGAAGAATTTAGACCTATGACGGGTAAGTTTCTGGAGGTCACCCTTGAGCCAGTTCTTTTGCTGGCCAGTGCATTGGAAAGGCAAATAGGCAGCTATAAAAGTAAATTGACCAAATTTAGTTTCAACTGAAACCCCCAAAGTTTCAAAAACTTTGGTTTCAAATGAAGAAAGAATGTGATGTTTGATACGCCTATGGACAATGATGGCAACGCCACCACCAGCTCCATTAATGCGATCATTTCGGTAGACAAAATAATTTGGATCTCTTTTGACCTTATGGGCAGGTTTGAGATAAGTCTCAGTTATAACAGCAATATGCACGTTATGAACTCTTAAAAATTAAATAGCTCATCCTCGTTATTTCTGATGGATCGAGCATTCCAATTCAAAATATTTCATGACTTAAAATCCATTACTGAACTTCAATGTCATGACAATATTATTGGCAAATTTAATACCAGTTTGGATAGCTTCAAACATGGAATTAGTTTTTAGCATATCGGTTATCATATCGATTAACGATTGCTGTAAAAATTCTATTTAGGAGCGGATATGTTACCTAAATCAAATTCATCAGAAGTCCCGTGGGAATTTTGGTTTTGGTTTCTACCCGCTGCAACGGCAGCGTAGGTAGGTCCATTTACATGTTGAACATTGTTAACAACACGGTTGGGTAAGAATGTAGGGTTTGCAGATTGAACCCTGTTGGTACCTGCAGGTATCGAAATAGTATTTACTCCTCGTTGAGCGTTTGAAGTTACAGTTGCGGATGGAAAAACCTGTCCGCTGTTTCTACCGACGGTTTGGTAGGAATTAGTTCTTTGCTGATCGTTGTTAACAGCTGCAGAATGGGTAGTAGCTGGTCGGGAACGTTTTTCGTTTCCTACCTGGCGCTTAGTGCGCGACTGCAAAATTGCTTTGCGAGTCTTGCACTCCCAAAAATTTGATTTATGGTTTTCACCACAATTTGAACATTTGAATTTTTGAGGATCTTCCTTCACAGGACAGTCGTCCTTAGTGTGTGAGGAATCACCACAATTCATGCATTTACCAACCATATGGCAATGCTTTGTTCCGTGACCCCATCCCTGGCACTTACGGCATTGGGTGAGGCTTTGGAAATTGGCTCCAGTCTTCCTGAAATGTTCCCACTTCACACGGACATGGAGCAAAAGGCTTGCTTTTTCTAAAGCCTTAAGGTTATTAAGTTCACTTGACTTGAAGTGAACTAAGTAGAAATCGTTTGAAATCCCTTTGCGAGCATCGCCAGGCCGGGATTTCATTTTCATCTTAATTACTTGGACTGGGCTAATTCCAAGTAATTTTATTAACTCGTTTTTTATTTCATCGAGAGATTCACCACTGGGCAGTGCTTTCAAGACAACCTTGAAAAGACGCTCAGCTTTCGTGTCATAAGTGAAGAAATTGTGGTTCTTCTGAGTAAGATACTCAAGAAGACGTTTGAATCCGTCTAAGGTTTCTGCATGCAAACGGCATTCACCTCGTCTGGAAATTTGAAGGGAATATTTCACACCTTCAACAAATGTTAAGATTTCCTTGCGAAAAGCATGGAAATCCGAAATTGTCACCACAATAGGGGGAACTTTTTCCTTTCTCAATCGAGAAAGTTTTTTCAAATTTTGATTAGATGATGGATCACTCTCATCATCTGTGAGCATATCAAATTGATTACTCAAATAAGAAAATCTCCTTCTTTGATCCGGACTGTAAACTCTTTCACGAGAGTCTCATTTTCTTGGAAATTCAATTGTTCCTTAGAGGGGATCTAAACAGGAAATATTTTTGGTTTTGGTAGACCGTTTGTAAAGGTTTTAAAAGGATTTAAGTATGTGAATTTATCGATTATATGTGCACCGCTTATATTTTTTTATTTTGTGTTGTGGTCCTGATCTAACACAGTTGATGGGAGCTAATTCTGGGGTTATGTATTTTTTGTTAGCTCCTGTGTCGATTAGAAATCTCAGGGGCCTGTTTGATTTCCTAGGAATTTCCAAATATGGAAGAAAATTGTTTTTCATTCTATTCGTTGCAGGTCGAAATCCAAACAATAATTTAATTCTTCGTCATCTTCGTTTGAATCAGACGGCATTATTGCTGTTTCTTGTTCCGAGACACTTGGGTCATGTTCTTGGTCTGGATATTCATAATTCTCACACTGTGTTATTTCATGGTTATTAGTTTGAGCTGCCTGCTTTTGGTAAGGCATCATCTGTTTCGATTGTCCTGAGGGGTCAGGTTTGATGTATGGTGCAACTTGTTTTGGAAATTGGGAATTTTGTTGAAACTGTCTTTGGTATTGAGGATTTTGCAGAAGCTGCTTTTGGTGCTGACAATTTTGAAACTCTGTGTGTGTGTGTGTGTGTGTGTGTGTGTGTGTGTGTGTGTGTGTGTGTGTGTGTGTGTGCGCGTTTGTGTGTGTGCTTTTTTTTACTTGGTGGTAAAGCTTTTACGCCGACCTAGCACACGTTCGGTAGCCCGACTCTACACTGATAGGCAAAATAAAGTGCCCACCTCATCGTTTTTTCAATTTCTCTCATTTACTTGGTTCGAATTAAAGTAAACACACTGTAGTTTTTTTTATTATCTTATTTTTTATATTCTTTTTAAGTTTCACTTATGGAATACTGAAAAAAAAGGAGTTTTACTTAAAGAAAAAAAAAATCAATTTGTGTTGAAAAAAAAAACAGTGACAAAATAAAGTGCCCACTTAATTTAGGCTACAGAACCTCAGGACCTCCTGCAGGCGCTTCGACATGCTCTCGACCAGGTTCTTTAGGTGCTGTGGATCTAGCTCTTCCCAGGCGCGCTCCAGGGCTTCAAAATAGTTATTTTTATTGGTAACACCAGTTTTGTCAACCCTGGCATCGAGAATCGCCCACAAATTCTCGATGGGATTGAGGTCCGGGCTTTGTGGAGGCCATTCCAGCGGTTTGATCCGACAAGACCGGAAGAAAGACTTGGTCTTCTTGGCAGTATGCTTCGGGTCGTTGTCCTGCTGGAATACGAACTTCTCTTCAAGGCCCGTCTGGATCAGCGAAACCTCCAGATTTTCTCGCAGGATGTTGATGTAAGAATCTGCCGTCATTATCCCGTCGATTTTCACAATGCTTCCCACTCCACCCCACGAAAAACACCCCCAGACCATCACATTTCCTCCTCCATGCTTCATCGTACCTTGGATGTGGTGCTTCTGAAGCTCCTCTCCCGATCTGCACCAAACACGAACCCGCCGCTTTCGGTTAAACAGCTCGAATTTTGATTCGTCCGTCCAGAGAACCGTTTTCCAGAACTCTAGAGGCTTATCAGCATGCTCCTTAGCAAACTTAAGCCGTTTGGCTTTGTTTGCCTTGCTGATAAATGGGCGCTTCCGGGCAAGTTTGCTATTCAACCTCTGTGCTAGGAGACGGCGACGAACAGTTCGACCGGAAAATGATAACTGAAGGGTTTCCTGGATCTCGCGGACAGTTACCTTCGGGTTCTTCTTGACTTCGCGCATGATCTTGGTGTCCGTTCTCGCATCCGTTTTCCGCTTCCTGCCTCTGCCAGGGCGATCCACCACTGATCCAAACGTGTTAAGCTTCAGAAGAATTTTGCCAACCGCTGCCTTACTGATACTGTACTTCTTAGTGACAGCCCGGTGCGATTCACCGTTTTGCACATCACGAACGACCAATTTTCGGATACACAAGGGAATTGCTTTCGAAAGCACTGCGTTCTCCATTTTTTTCAATTGAATCAAATGCGATCACGTATACAAATGCACCAGGATGAGCCGTTTGCTTCAAAACATGTCAAAATATCAAAACATAAACAATCGAGGGGTCTTCCAATGGAAACTTATCGAAAACATATCGATTTTTGAAGTGGGCACTTTATTTTGTCACTGTTTTTTTTTTCAACACAAATTGATTTTTTTCTTTCTTTAAGTAAAACTCCTTTTTTTCAGTATTCCATAAGTGAAACTTAAAAAGAATATAAAAAATAAGATAGTAAAAAAAATACAGTGTGTTTACTTTAATTTGAACCAAGTAAATGAGAGAAATTGAAAGGTGGAAAGGAGAAACGAAGAGGTGGGCACTTTATTTTGCCTATCAGTGTAGCTACCGAATTCGTCCATCGTGTGCCATAGTGAGGGACTCTGAACAGAGAAGATGACTCTGAACCCTGGTGTTATTCCGGTTCACTGGCGCCCTGACGACCCTGAACTGGCGGTTTGTCAAAATCGCTACTACTCGGCATACTCCCTGACGGTGGAAATAGCCAACTCCGGCGGAGGGTTCCCCGACGAAAGAATATCTCCCGAAACCATTAACGAACGCGATATGCTTGCTGCAATGTTGACCGGTAGTGTCGAGGTCGGTCCAGCGATTCCGGTTGGAGGATTGCTTCCGGTTCCCTGGTGCCCCGACGACTCATGCCGGTGACTCGCTACGGACTACTCAGAATAGTCCCCGACGGTGGATCCATCCTACTCCGACGAGGAGTTCCCCGGCGGTGGAAGTTCTTCCGAAACCGATGCAATCTGGGCAGATGTCTAGGTCGGTCCTGAGGTTCTGGTTGGAGGATGACTTCCAGTCCACAGGCGCCCCGACGACCAGTTGCCGGTGCTTCTTCACGATCTACTCAGACTAGTCCCCGGCAGTGGACCTAGCCTATTCCGACGGAGAATTTCCCGACGACGAAAGTTCTCCCGAAACCGTTTTCTAGATGCTGATACGTGACGCTCGGTCTAGTCCCCGGCGGTGGATCTAGCCTACTCCGGTCGCGCCCGATGGTGCACTTTTTCTTCTCTCATACACATGCTGGCGAGTACCCAGGTCGGTCATCGACTCAAAAACCTGTACTGCTACGTCACTTGTCGCTGCTCCTCTCGCCAAATTCGTTGCAGTGCAGACATAATCTGAACGACTGTTCTGTTCACATCCCTGTTGTCCACGTTTACGTCGTCACCGACGATGGATCACATGCTATTTCGCACGTTCTCGAACCGCAGACATTCGAAGACAACGTGCTCAGGCGTTTCCTCTGCATAACCACACGCGGTGCAGGACGGCAATCTCGCGTGGCCGAACCTGTTCAGATACTTTTTGAAACAGCCATGACCGGACAAAAACTACGTCATGTGGAAATTTACATCACCGTGTGGTCTGTTCACCCGCATGGTCATCAGCCTAAACGTGCTGTTAAGCACGATGACTTTCATCTTCTCTGGGAAAGCATCTACGATGACTTTCATCTTCTCTGGGCACCTATCAGGTGGTACAGCTTCACTTCTTATCTTCGCCATGGCAACTCTGTAGGCATCACTCCACGGATTTGAATTGGCGTTATGGCAAAGTTCCTCTAAGAAGGCTTTCTTACTGTGCTTGATTTCCTCGTTAAGTGCGGCTCTTGCCGCCTTATACGCTAGTCTTCGAACTTATCTTTTGGCGTCATTGTGGACTCTCTGCATTCTCCTCCGGGCTCGGTGGCAATGTGCTCGTAGGTCGGCAATCGTCGAGTTCCACCAGTATGCTGGACGACGACTGTACCTTGGTTTGCCCTCTCTCGGCATGGTTGCATCGCACGCTCGTGCTAATACCGCTATCAGTCCATCTGATAGCACTGAGATACAGGGGATTGCGCTTGAACCTCAACGCTTCATCGAACACTCTCTTGTCGAACTTCGATGTTTTCCACCTTCGCTCGTTTGACTGATGTACACGCGCTTCCAACTGTCTATTGCTTCCGATAGTGTACCGGATCGCTTGGTGATCACTGTTGGTGTACTCCTCACAGACCCTTCAGTTCAAACTTCCTACCATCCCGTGGTCGCCGGCCGGGATGCGGTATGGCTCCGAGATGACAGCTACATCACACTTTGACTCCGCTACAGATTGTAACAGCAAGTGTTGCGCTGTGTCACAGTGGTTGAGGTTGATTTGCGTTACCTCCACTGTGATTTGGTTGCAGTCGCCCGTTTGAAGGCCGCACATAGTGGGCCTCCTGTAACGTGATGGTTACCTCTTTCGCTGGCGCAGATCAAACATTTCGGAAGCTGTCGGCAGTCTTTTGCCTTGTGGCCTTCTGATCCGCACCTTCTGTATAACTTGTTCCTGTCTGGCCCCCTACAGTTCAGTGAAAGATGGCCGAACTCCTGGCACTTATAGCACACTTCCAGTTGCTGAGAGATGCTCAGCGGACATACCGACCAGCCTACTTTGATCTTCTCTGTTTTTAGTGCCTTGTTGGCCGAGTCCAGTATATAAGTGGGCTAAGGCACTTTGGAAGCGGTACCAGGTCGCTTGTACGGAGTTGCTTATAGATATGTGGTTTTTTATAGGGATCCAACAGAGCCCACTGTTGAATCCCCGCCACATCCTAGGCATCCTCTGCCACTCCCCGAAGGAAGAGCCAAAGGTGGTAACCCACACGGATGTGTGAACGGTTTTCGCTTTTGAAAGATTCCCAAGCTCCCACCTGTGTGTGTGTGTGTGTGTGTGTGTGTGTGTGTGTGTGTGTGTGTGTGTGTGTGTGTGTGTGTGTGTGTGTGTGTGCGCGCGTGTGTGTGTGTGTGTGTCTTTACAATCAATCTCCCACTGATCGGCAGTGCTTTTATGGAAGAAAGTTGTCTGCATGTCTTCAGTAATTTATATGTGTTCACTATGTGCAAACTTTTTAGATCCCTCTTGTCTCCAAAATACTCCTCTAGCGGTTTCCTGATTGCACCCCACTCAACGGGTGTGTGGTTCTGAATTAAAGCCTCCATGGCTTTGTCAGTAATTTTATCTCTAATGATGCTATACAGGGTGCGGCAGAAAATAATGCGGAAATTTGTTCTATTTCTTTCAAATCCCATTTTCAACTAATTCAAGCAATAATATCAACATTTTCGAGTGCAGTTATCTTTATAAAGTCCTTTTAAACAAATTTATTCAATGTGTCCTCCATTTTTATTAATAACATCCTCGAGCCGACACTGGAAGCCAGAGCATGCCTTTCGGACGTAGTCCTCCAACATTGACTGACATGTGCGTGTTATGGTTGACTTGAGGGTTTTCACACTAGGGTGTGATGTTTTGCAGGCTCGTGCTTCAACATATGCCCAAATCGAATAATCCAACGGATTAAGATCTGGACTGCTAGGAGGCCACAAATCCTTCGGCCAAAACTTCATTTTATCGTTCAACCATTGTTGGGTTCGATTGGACGTCTGACACGGCACTCCATCCTGCTGTAGGACAACGTTTTGGTCCTCGGAGAAGTTGGCCTTCACCCAGGGAAGCACTTGGTCCTTTAAAATACCGATATATACTTCGGTATTGATTTTAACTTCAGTATCAATGAAAACGGGCGGCATTTTCAAACCGTTGGACGCCACCAAGCCAAACATCATGACACCAGCCGGATGTTTGGTTTGAAATTTGAATTTCCCTTTTTCCGGAACGTTCTCCATTTTCTGCGGTCATATGAACTGGTCCGTGATGCTGTTGGCCACAGCATCGATGCTTAAAAGCTTTTCGTCGGAGAACAGGATTATCATTTCTTCCTTCTTCAACGAAGAGCAACAATCTCTTGGAACGCTTTACTCCGAGGTTTTTCAAATTTCTGAAAACAGCGCCCGGGCGCTCACCTTTCAAAAACTTTTTTATCACCACAGCACGAAACTCCTTCATCACTGGTAAAAGATAAACACCGAATGAAAACAATCGGACATAACCTAAAAGCGTTTGTATAAACATAGTGCAAAACTACACCAACACATACGTGAAGCATGTTGAGTAGTTGCACGACACCAATGCAAGGAAAAAGTGTATGAGAATATATTGGACACGGTGTTTTGTGGGCAAGCCTTAACGTGTAAGTATATTCGTACTCACCTATTTTGGCAGAGGGCCAACAGTGGGGATGTACATGTGTTTTTCCACCGGAGGGTGAAAAATTGTGACCTCATGCGTCTGACTTCAAGTTGATTGGTGGTTCTGTACACTGTCTAGGTTTTCATCTCTTGCCCTATTAGTTGATGATTTTGCATTCTGGGATGGCATTTCCTTGTAATAATTTTGTAATGCTGATAGTTACCACGCGGAGAAAGTTGTTCCACTCAGTAAGCTCCAATCCCAAATGTCGTTTCTAGATTGCTGTAGGTAGATGTGTTGGATTTGTTTCCGGTTTCGTTTTTTTGCGAAAATTAGCGGTTGAAGGCGATATTGTTTGTTGATCCATAGAGTATGAGTTTCCTCGTGATGATTTTATTCGGTGTGAATCTTTGATTTTCGAAGTGAATGCTGCAGTTTGAAAATGTCATAAGAAAATTTCCGTTCATTTCCTGTCATCTGGGCCCCAATCTGACATCATCAATTAACCCTGTGAATTTTCGATAACCAAAGGGTTGTCTGCCTGTCGGTGGTGGTTGACTATTCAGGTAGCGCCACATAATGGCTTGATGTCCCCATTACCATCGTTGGTAAATTTGTCAATGAATGAGTGTTGCTGGACATAGTTTTCTGGATGTGCATTTACTTTTCATGCCAATACAAAGCATTTCGACGGAAAAGCGCAAACAGATCGTGCACAAATTGTACACTTTTCCCAACGGTTCGAAGAGTCAAAATGGAAGGTGTGAGCATCGGAGCAGTTCGTAACGCGATTAGGAAGTATGGTGAGGAGTCTTACTTTCAGCACAAAAAAAAATCCGGATGTAAACCGGGCCTTACTTATTTACTTATGCTGGTCCAACGTCCTATTAGGACCGCACCTGCGTCACGATATTTGTCCATAAAACTCAGTTGAGGGCTGCTTGTCTCCAGTTCCTCGAATGTCCCACACTTCCAAGGCCTTGCTCCACTTGGATGTAAACCGGGCCCTGTGGGTTAAAACCTGGTCTGGAAAATCACTCAAGCCTCCGCCCATAAAAAGGGTACTTCCGTTCGAAATGTGGCCAAAAAGCTGGGAACTTCGAATAGTAACGTCGACCGAGCATAGACACGAAATGGACTAACAACTTTCAAGAAAAAGAAGCCAAATCGAAGTGAAAAGCAATCAGCATCTGTCAAACCAAGGACCCGTTAATTATACGATAAATTGCTGTGCGGATAATCGGCATGCGTAATTAAGGATGATGAGTCCTACGTGAAATTTTATTATAAATTTCCGAGTAACCATTTTTACAGGGTCCGTGCTGGTCAAACTATTGACGATGCCGATGTGTCAATTTTTACCGAAAAATGCGGTAAAACAGCAATGGTTTGGCAAGCAATTTGTGAAATTGGGATGCCTTCAAATCCGTTTGTAACAACGAATGTTCACGAATGCTTGGGGCGGCGCCTGCTCCCCATGATCCGGAAACATAATAATCCAGTACCGCTTTGACCGGATTTGGCATCAGTGCATTATGTGAAGGACACGGTAGCCTGATACAAAGCCTACGGAGTCGAATTCGTATCCAAGGAGATGAATCCTCCAAACTGTCCCCAGGCAAGACCAATTGAAACTTTTTGGGCTCTGATGAAAGGCATATTTGCGCAAACGTGTTAGATCAAAAGCCCGCTCTTTGGCGTACGATTAAATGGATCTCGGAAATGTTACCTTGAACTGTACAAGAATAATGTAGAGAACGTAAAAGATCAATACGTCCCCATTTTTCTTATGAACTGAGCTCGTATTGTTATTTACAAATCGTGCTTAGACTTACTGGGACACCCTATATTATAAAATTTGCGTCAACGTCGATCGATCTCGATTATTTATTCTTTTACTGAAGGTTAGTTTAACTATATATATAAAACTCGTGCGGTCATCTTGCCCGAATACAGCAAAATGCATTTATTCATTATAATTTATACCAAAAAAATTATCGTAGCTTTAGTGCATCATCAAATTATCGAAGAATGCTTTTTATGTGTCTTTGTTCAATAGACATTCTAGTGCTTCAGGTTTCATATCGATGTTTTGAAAGAAAATTATGTTTGTTTTTTTTAGACTACAGTCCTACCTCCTGTGCCACCAAGGCCACCCAAGCGTGGCATTCTGAAAGGATCGCGATTGAACCTGAACGAAGCTGGCTCCGATGGTGGAGCCTCGTTCTCTACAGAATCCAAAACAGATTTGTTACGAAACACGTTACAAAACGAACAAATGTATTATTCACATCAATCAACACATTCCGTGGAAAATCTTAGGATTGTTGAAGAGGTAAGATTTTTTAAACCAACAGTTACTCATCCGGTTTACTATGAATCTATGATATTTTGGACAACAGATTAACTGCCGTTATAAGCAAAACAGTCCCATAGAGATAAGTCTTTGTTAAGAAGAGACGAAATTCATACGTTTATCATAAAGCTTATCTAACTCATTTTCATTATTGTGTGAGGAGAAGAATGATTACAGGAGCAAACTATGCACTATATTATCGACGGCAAACTTTTAACGCACACGATCATGTTCATGCCCTTTTCCATAATTTAAAATTCTATGATTTCTGTACTTCATATAATACTAAACTCTTAACACAGTGTTCGCTTTATGGTAAAGGGTTTACACATTGTTTTTATCCCCGTTACATTCTCTAAACCTTGCGGTAGATTGATGATTACCAAGTCTTATATCACCAAGTCTTACCAATCAATAATCTACCTGTTTGAAATGTTAGTTTCCGACTTCCGACAGAGCATTTATTTGCTAGAAATCGGCTATACAAGTGCAAGTTTTTGAAAATAATTACGTCCACATCGTGAAATGCTCTGGATTTCTTTATTTTATAAAGAGTACTTAATTAAAGTTGAAGGTAGGATGGATGCTTATGGTTGTAGATCCTCAACAATCAAGTCGATAGAAGTTTGACCTGGCTCAGAGATCTACTATACAAGTACAATCTGTAGTCCATTGAAGCACTACATTGGGCTTTATCACAATGCAAGGTGCTTACGATACCTGCTTATTAGGTGAATTCTTTGAAATTACATACAAATTATTCACGCATAACGGTGGAACACCGAAGTATGTGCGGCATGAACGAATCCTTTGCAATCGGTCAATTTCGGTAATGCACAAAATAAAATGTTCCAAATTTTATGTATTTTTAAATACATATGTACTCGAGTACTTATAATAGCTACTGTAATTAGTGCATAGTGCATCATCCAGATCGACAGATCCGGTACCATTTTCACTGCCATCTGTTCATCTTATACAGTTGGGGGATTCCAATTACTTTCGATGGATAGCTCAGCAGTAGGCAATATGGAGGAATCCTTTCCCCAACATCGATGGGTGGGTTAATGGTCTTCAACCAACGAAGATTTTCTTCTTATACACTCCATGATAATACGTGGTCATTCGCGGCGGTTACTCAAACATAGTAACATAGTTTATTTAAAACATTACGGAAATTAACTTTATTGCACTTTAACTAGACAACTTATTACTTAATAACTAACACATTAAAATTGGTGACCGTGCGGTACCCGCATGCGTATCGGTGACCCGGAAGAGGTGGACTTATCGTCCTTCAAATCGACCTTCGCTCTAGATAGCGTGCGATGTTTTTGTAGAGGCACTCAGAGCAAATAACGCCGCTCTTATCACTTGGTGGTAGAGATGATGACGATGGTGATCTCGACTGTGGTGACGAAGATGGTGTGATGGTATTGTATGGAGAGTTGAGATCATATATTCAGCTGGGAGGCTGGCTCTGACCATCCGAGCTGATGCTGTGTTCGGCTGCATGTATGGCTGTTGAAGGTTCACGAGAACAGGCTTGCACTAAGGTTATAGCACTTCTCAACAAATACTCTCTCACCAGCATCCGAACACCTCTGATATTTCTCCGCTGATAACGCTCACTGTCCTCCGCCAGAGTGATGCCAATTTGGATCATTCCGGCAATGACTTATACTGCCTCCGATGAAATACTTCTGTACGCACTCATGACCCGCATGGCCATGAACCTCCGATGAAATATATTCTCTTGATTTCCAGCGCTGCTACCCAGGCTGGACCTCCGTATCTCAGTATCGATGGTGATACACTAGCCAGTAGGCGCCGCTTACTACTGCTGGATCCGTAGCCACTCGGCATGATTCTGGCTATCGCATTGATGGCTCTCGCCGCCTTCCTACAGGCATAATGTACGTGGCTGGAGAAGTTTAGCCGGTCGTTGATCATCACACCCAGATACTTCAGCACGCGCTTTAGAGAATTCTGACAGTTGCTGACAAACAGCACCTCCGTTTAGTGCTGGGCTATCTACAGCTGTGTGTGTATGTGTATGTGCGTTTTTTTTAGACGGGATGGTAGATCTGCAACCAGACACCTGAAGAACTCAGGGGATGGGGATGAGGGTGCCAACTCCTCGACCCACTAAAAACCCACCCGTGCCTTAAGCCCTGGACCCTCCCCGGGACCACCTTTTGGTATTACTTCGAGGAGGGGGCTATTGTGCTTGTTAAGCACCCACTATGTCTAACTACTTAGGGCTTTAGTAGTTAGGTGGTCCCTGCGACCTGCCGTTGGTCGTTTCGCCATTTGTGTTGGAGATCAAGGACAATCTGGGAGGCTGCTATGCATACCGCGTTTCAGATGTCCCGGTCTTGGCACATCCTCTGGACCTGATTATCCGGAGTCGTGTCGTGACAGCTTACGGCTATCATGCCAGATCTCGCGCCGTCGAAGCGAGGACATGTGAAGCACCCATGTTCCGCGGTTTCCTCAACTCTCGCGCACCCGGTGAATGCGGAGGACTGTGCATGCCCAGATATTGTCTGAAACAGCCGTGGCCAGACAAAATCGGCGTTAAGTGGAAGTTCACTTCACCGTGCCGCCTACAAACCCACCCGGTTAATTCCGGGATTAGTCGGTGGGTCCACCGACCTTTGGTGGAGTTGTTCCATTCCCTTTGCCACTTAACCATAGATAGCGGCTCGAATACCTCTTGTTCCACGTTGTTCGAAGCACTCTACATCCTCTTTTATGACAATGCTAGGACGCAGACCGCGTCGCGTGATACCGTTCGGTATGCACTAACCACTCTTAGGCACATAAGCCTGTGCGTACTCTCTAGCTTATTTAGGTAGCTCTTGGTACTCAAGGCGGTGATCCATGCCGGCCCGCCGTACCTAAGTATGGACAGGGCGACACTGGCCAGGAGTTTACGCTTACTCCCTTGTACCGCCGAGCTATTCGACATCATGCGGGATAATGCCGATATAGCCATAGAGGCTTTCTTGCAAGCGTAATCGAAGTGGCAGATAAAGGACAGCTTATCGTCGATCATGACCCCAAGATACCTCAAAGACCTCTTAGATTCGATTGTGCAGTTACCTGCACTGATCGTAGCATTTTGCTCCGATTTTCGGTTGTTAACAACCGTGACCTCAGTCTTATGGTGGGCTAGCTCCAATTGCCTGGAGCTCATCCATCTCTCCACAATGCCAATGGAGTGCGAGGCCGTTAGCTCTACCTCTACGATGGATTCACCACATATCTCCAGGGTGATGTCGTCTGCGAACCCGACTATCTTCACCCCATTCGGTAACTCAAGCCGTAGTACCTCGTCGTACATCGTGTTCCATAGCACCGGACCCAGGATCGAACCTTGAGGGACGCCTGCGGTGATCTGGACACGTTTCTGGCCTACCTCAGTGTTGTACACCAGTACGCGATTCTGGAAATAGCTTCCCAGAATTTTGTACACGTACCCAGGAACCTGAAGGCGTTGGAGCGAGTCGGCGAAAGCCACCCAACTGGCGATATTGAACGCATTTCTCACGTCAAGGATGACCACTGCACAGTAGCGGACTCTTCGCCTCTTGCGCTGGATTGCCACTTCGGCCGTCTTGGTGACGGACAGAATGGCATCCACCGTCGACTTTCCTTTACAGAAGCCAAACTGGTTTTAGACAGACCGCCTATACCCTCCGTGTACTTTGTCAGTCTGTTGAGGATTACCCTCTCAAGCACCTTACCCGCTGTATCCAATAGACATATAGGTCTATGTGCCGATGGATCCCCTGGTGGCTTCCCTGTCTTTGGCAGGGACACTAGGGTCTGAATTTTTCAGGCGTCCGGGAAGACGCCCTTGTTCAGACACTTTTGCATCACCACCCTGAACATTTCGGGAGCCAGCAAGATAGCTGTCTTGATGACCAGGTTCGAAATACCATCCGGTCCCGGCTCTTTGTTCACTTTTAGCGACTTTGCTATCGCAATGAGTTCTTCATTCATCACCGTCGCCTCGTCGCCGGCCCCCGTTGTGCCGTTGTCAATGCCTACGTGGTCACGGGTGTTCGGTTGAGCGGCCCACTCTTCCGTCGCTATGACAGCGTTAAGGTCTGGGATACTGGAACGCTGGTCATGGGACAAATCTACGGCGGCGGGGGGCATGGACTTGGGTCGTGGCTCAGAAAGCGTCCCTCAACGATCACCTGCAGCAGCTCTGATGAACGCTCGGTTGGAGCCGCCGATCCTCTGGTTTTGGCCATTACTACCCGGTAGGCGTCACCCCATGGGTTCGTATTGGCCTTCTGACACAGGCCCTCAAAGCAAGGCCTGGCCTTTATCTCCCTCTTTTGCGTGGCCTGCGCGGCGACTGTGGCCCTCTACGCTCGATTCTATCGGCGTCTGACTGCGCTCTTTGCACCCTCCGTCTTGCGTGGAGGCATGTTCTTCGGAGGTCGGCGATCGACTCTGTCCACCAATACACCGGTGATCTTCCATTGCTCGGTTTGACTTCCCTCAGCATGGTCGCATCGCACGCTCGTGTATGTGCCATAACGAGTCGTTCGCCGCAAGGTTCCTGGGTTTCGCGTAAGTTTCGTTCCCTCTCAAGCGCTTCTTTAAAAGTCTCTACATCAAAGTAAGACGTCCTCCACCTGTGGGCAAATGGAGTGGATTCTCCTCCTTCCGCACGCTGCCTTGTATTGTGGACGATACAATAACGAACCCCCAAGTGGTTGCTATGGGTGTAGCCATCATCCACCCTCCAATTATTAAGCAGCCCAGGACTGCTGAAGGTTATATTGATTATCGATTCCGCTCCGTTTCTATGGTAGGTACTCTTGTTACCCACGTTGGCTAGGTCCACATTGAGCCTCGGCAAGGCCTCCAGAAGGATCTGGCCCCTGGGGTTGGCGTTAAAGTCCCCCGCAATTACCAACGGGTTTCGGCCAGTTAACTCAGTTGTCATCCGATCGAGCATATTGGAAAACTGTTCAATCGACCATCTAGGCGGTGCGCAGCAGCTGCAAAAGAACACTCCATTCACTTTTACAACCGCGAAGCCTTCGTTTGTGGTAGACACAACCTCCTGAACCAGGTACTTGCCCGTCGTCCATAATGCCGCCATATTGGACCTGTCCGCAACCTTATTGCCGTTGCCGGCTGGGATGCGGTATGTGTCGGAAATTATAGCGATATCCGTTGCGACTCGCTAACTGTCTGAGACAGCAGTTGCTGGGCTGCCTCACAATGGTTCAGGTTTAGTTGTGTTACCTGCATTATGGTTGGCTCGTTGGAATACCCTTAGCGGCCGGGCACTTGCCTGCCCCCTCTTGACGTGCTTATTATCCGGTTTCTCGGCGCACATCAAGCATTTGGGGGGGCCTTTGCAATCTTGCGCCTTGTGGCTTGCGAGCCACCTGTCGCTTATCCTTTTCTTTTTGCGTCATATTCCCCTTTTTTCGGACCTTGTTCCAGCGGCTCGCCCTGCCACGCCTGGGGCCATCGCTTGTCCCCCTCTTAGCGCTAGCATCTGCTTCCGTGCTAACAATATCCGATGTCATAGGGCCCTACCGCTCGGACCCCCTTCGGCGCTTGAGACGACACGCGAGCTGGATGTCGCGCCTTTGGCGGACAGACGGACACTTCCGTCTGAGTCTGCTTCGTGGCTATCTCCCTCGCCCTTTCGGTGGATGCTAGCCTTGCCAAGCTCAGCTAGGAGCTTGGCATCCAGCTCTTCCCTCTCTTCGCATGCAGCCTGCACTGTCATGCGTAGCCTAAGGAGGCTCAATTTGAGGTCCTTCGCAATGTTGTTGCGCGATGACGTGAAGTCAATAATCGCGTCCAACTGCTCGGACTTTCCATCACTTTAGGAAGGGTTTCCCACAGCCTATCTGTTCGCGACAAACCCATCCCAGCTACGCCTCTGCTACTGGTGCTGCACAATTGTGACCCAGTTATCGATGCAGCTGCCATATGATCACCACACTAGCGAAGGCCCGAAGCACAACAATAGGCACAAATGAAAGCGAAGGTGCCATCCGCAACTGTGGTGCTACCTACGATCAACAGAAGTAGTATTGATTGTACGGGTATCAATCAAATCGCCGATGGTAGCGGACAGTACGGAGAGTCGACGGCAGTTCTCGTGCTCATGGAACGACGGAGAAAACATCGCATGAGTGCGATTGCGGTCAGCTGATGACGACGGAGCTTCAGATGTGTTCTCGTTTAGTATTAATTGAGATATTCAACCGGTGGGTGAGCCGGAGTGCGCGCGATCCAATTGTACAATTATGTGTTAGAATTAGGAAATATATGTGTTAGAATTAGAAAATATACGTGTTAGCATTAGGAAATAAACGTGTTAGAGTCCAAAAATAAATGTTGTAATTAGTGGAATAAACGTGAATTGTGTTTTATGAACTGGTATACTTGTGCGTTTATTTTTTTTGTTTGCAACTACACCGGCGAGTGTTGGAGAACCCCGAATCGAAGGAACGGAGGTAATTGGGTTCCTCAACACTATCCATGGCCCGGATGAGTCCTAGCCCATTCATGGCCACGCCTAGCTTGGTGGCACCTGCTTCCGATGCCGTGGCACTTCCGCAAGTGTCGGACACGCCAGATCCCACCGTTTTATGGGGTGGGGACCTCACTAGGACGCGGACGGATTCGCTTTCTCCTGGGTTTCCTGGGGCCGCTATAGTGATCCCATGGTTATCTATGCAAGCTTGAAGGCGAGCAGGGAGGTCATGCGAGGGTCGACACGGCCCTTCATGGGGAACCGTGTTCAGACCCTGATCAGCGTAAGTCAGGTATAGGGTCATCTGAGCCTACTCCCGCCCGACTGGTGAGGTCGAGCGGTGGAGAATGGAACGTACTGGAGGCCTGCGAAGGTTTTAATGGGATGACACATCCTGTGCAGCTGGAACCTCGCCATTTCCTGCTCGGTGTCACCCGGCAGTACTGAGGGAGACGACACACACACAGTGTGTGTGCTGTGTCAGAGTTTAGTCAGGGTTGACCTTTGAAAAGAGGCCGACTTCTGATCCCACTAGAACCCGTTCCCTTGTTGCATCAGTTGGTCTACTTTAGAGCCATGTAGTTCCTACTCCTAGCCTGAGCCATTTAGCTCTCACCCAGCTTGGCTGAGCCATTCAGCTACCACCATCTGCGTAATGGAATTGAGTAGACCCCGAAGGCGGATCCACTCCACTCCGAAGGAGAATCACCCGGCAGTGGATCCCGAAAGCGAACCACCGTGAGCCATCCATTTCCCACACACTGACGCAATTGACTCGAGTTGTCCTCGACTGCGCATTTACCATACAATGACGGTGAGTTCCCAGACGTTGGAACATCACCCGAGATCGACAACCCGCTACTCCACTCAATCACTCGCTTCTTGATTCTCCCGCCATTTTCGATGTAGAGCCGACATGATTTGCGTAATGGCTCAATTAATCGCATTTCACGCACCACTAAACATTCTATACGCTGTAACCGGCCAGTACCCATTAATGGGTAAAAATGTACCAATTTTTTGATAGTATATGAAGCTGTCAAAAAATGGGTACTTTTAAAATCAAAATAATGTATACTAACAACCCATTTTTTATTTTCAATGAGAGACCATAAGATGGGTATTTTTCTACCCATTAGCGCGTAAAAAATATCTTAGCTTGAAGGCGAGTAGGGAGGGCATGCGAGGGTCGACACGGCCCTTCATGGGGAACCGTGCTCAGAGCCTGATCAGCGTAAGTAAGGTTTAGGGTCATCTGAGCCTACTCCCGCCCGACTGTCGAGGTCGGGCGGTGGAGAATGGAACGTACTGGAGGCCTGCGAAGGTTTTAGAGGGACGGAGACATCCTGTGCAGCTGTAACCTCGCCATTTCCTGCTCGGTGTTACCCGGCAGAACTGAGGGAGACGACACAGTGTGTGTGTGTGTGTGTGTGTGGGGGGGGGGGGGGGGGGGGTGGGTGTACGTGTGCGAGTGCGCGAGTGTGTGTGTGGGTGTGTGTGTGTGCGCGTGTGTGTGTGCTGTGTCAGAGTTTAGTCAGGGTCGACCTTTGAGAAGAGGCCGACTTCTGATCCCACTAAAACCCTTTTCCTTGTTGCATCAGTTGGGTCTACTTTAGAGCCATTTAGTTCCTACTCCTAGCCTGCGCCATTTAGCTCTTACTCAGCTTGGCTGAGCCATTCAGCTACCGCCATCTGCGTAATGGAATTGAGTAGACCCCGAAGGCGGATCCACTCCACTCCGAAGGAGAATCACCCGGCAATGGATCCCGAAAGCGAACCACCGTGAGCCATCCATTCCCCACACACTGACGCAATCGGTTCGAGTTGTCCTCGACTGCGCATTTACCATACAATGACGGTGAGTTCCCAGACTCTGGAACATCACCCGAGATCGACAACCCGCTACTCCACTCAATCACTCGCTTCTTGATTCTCCCGCCATTTTCGATGTAGAGCCGACATGATTTGCGTAATGGCTCAATTAATCGCATTTCACGCACCACTAAACATTCTATACGCTGTAACCGGCCAGTACCCATTAATGGGTAAAAATCAACCCGGGAACATCTTGACACTTCTAGTACATTGTCACTGAAACTCAAAAAATTGGTCCGGTGGTACTGTCAAACGTGTCAAACCGAAAAAAATGTAGCTTATCTTCTAAAAAGGTCGGAATGCAGATATTGTGTATACATGTTATCGTATACGATAAAAATGTTAATGCAAATTTTGTTACATTTTATGCTTGCAGTGAACATGGAACCAGTGGAAACATAAAAGTGTGTAGTATATAAATAACATTACGCACTGAAGGGAGGGGTCCTCCCTTAGCTCAGTCGGTAAAGGCGCAGCTACAAAGCAACACCACGCTGGAGGTGGCTGGGTTCGATTCCCGGCCTGATCTAGGCATTTTTCGTAAATGAAAATTTCTCGTCTCTCTGGGCATAGCGTATGATTGTACTTGCCACACAATCATACTAATGCAAAAATGGTACATGGCATCGAAAGCTCTTAATTAATAACTGTGGAAGTGCATTTAGAACACTAAGTTGAGAGCAAGCAAAACGCTAATTGTGAAAGCAATAAGCTTGTAATGCTAAAAAAGAAGAACTGATGGGAGGGAGGGGTATTAAATGTGACAATCGGTACAAAATTTGGAATTGCTTCATATAAAACGTGTTTCAAAGGGGAAGAGGGAGCCGATTAGCGTTTCCTAAGGAGAGCAGTCAATAATCAATTGCGCAAGAGTTTCAAGGGATCGTTCAAACATGAAGTCCATTATTTTTGAACATTTGTTTGTTAGCCATTTGAATATTTCTGAAAGTGAAATAACGTTTGGAAGGTGAAAGCGATTATTAGATTGTTTGCCAAACCATTAATTGAAAGTTCTTTGTGTAGAGCCGATTATATTTTTTGTAAAATGTAACGTCATCATAGATATTCCATGTAACAAAATAAGTCATGTCAACGGTTTTTCATTAAGTGTCACCATTCGTTCTTTTTCGAACTAGGTATATACTCGTACCAGTCAAAATCTGGAAAATCTACTTCCGAAAACCGATTTGTATCGAGAACTATATGAGATACCTTAAGGAAGAGGTATTTCACTGGATTCACAAAGTGATGCGCCATTCATCGTAATATCTCCGATGCCAGTTATCATGCATCAGAATGATCGATTTTCGCTAGTAGGTTTTCCGGATTTCGACAGAATCGAGTTCCTTCATGTATTTTTTTTAAGCATAGGTAATAATTTTAATTCTTTTAATCGATTCTACATTATTGCATTTATTTTATCTTATTAGATATTTCTCTACGGTAAACAACGTTTATAAATGTTAAGGTAAATCGCTTTCACCCCGGAAAAGAATCAAATTAATAAGCTTTTTGCGGAGTGTGTGCTTTGCTTTACCACATTTTTTAGCATATTGTTCCAGTCGCAGCTTTAGATAAAAATCAATGCACAAATTTATCAAGATGTTGCGATGGTTATTCACTAAATCTTGATTCAAAATGTGCCGTGATAGTTGCATGAAAACAAGCTGCTGGGCGTTGTAAATTATCATGACGATCCTGTTTTCCCGCTTCGCATAATACTTGGCAATGTTTAATTTATCAAGTATTCGGCATCCAGAATGACCTTTTTTTTTCTTCAGCATTTTGCTTTTTGCTTTCACTATTAACTTATTGCTTGTCCTCAACTTAGTGTTCTAAATGCACTTCCACAGTTATAAATTGAGTGCTTCCGTTGCCAAGTACGATTTTCGCATTAGTATGATTGTGTAGCAAGTACAATTATACCCTATGCCCAGGGAGTCGGAAAATTTTCCTTAACGAAAAATACCTAGACCAGACCGGGAATCGAACCCATCCACCTTAAGCATGGTGTTGCTTTGTAGCTGTGCCTTTACCAACTGAGCTAAGGAAGGACCCTGAGATCCCGAATGACCTGTAGCAAGCATTGTTCACATTTAAGTTTTCCAACTAGTTGTTTCTGAAAGCGAGTAGCGGAATTCGGATTGAGTGAAAAACTCATCATCCGTTTGAGAATTTCCGACCATGTCAGCAGAATTCTCATCATCACTTTTCGTCATCGTATCCAATGGTTAATGAGTTCTTCATTGATTCAAGGTAGAACGCAGAACTTTCTTCAGCATGAAGCATGTTCAGTTCATCGAAGTTTTGGCAAATAGCATATGCCGATAAAGTGACATTGTTACTCACAACCAACCTTTTGTACATATGGTGCTTTAAACTGCACAGTGGTTGGATTGTTGTTGTTGGCCCCTTTTGCCCTGATAAAAAATGTTTCCAGGTGATCCTGGTTGAATCTGTAGTAGGGTATTTTACTCAGTCCCTGGAGTTCTTCGACATATCTCCTATACATTTAATTGAAACTCTGTATCAATTCTGTGCCATCTTCAACTCCCGCTCTCCCTCACGTAAAAAGATAGTATATATGTGTATGAATTTTGACATCCGCTTCCTCGCAACGTAAATGTAAATCTGCGGTTGTACTTTTGCTCGGAGGAAAGCCGCGTGAAATATTTATTTCAATATTTGAATTACTTATAACTGAAATTATATCATGAATATAAAAATAGACTCTTTTGATATGCTACGCTTGCTTGTTGTTTTGCAACCACTCATGACGCAACAAAAACATACTCCTCCGAATAGAAACATCGGTGCATCTACCAGGGACGACCCCCATGTTTACGTTGTGGGGCGACATCTACGATTTGCAAGTGGTTACAGGAAACTAAGTTAATCTGTCATGTTGTGGGGGGGTTGGTAAAAATGTACCCATTTTTTGATAGTATATGAAGCTGTTAAAAAAATGGGTACTTTTAAAATCAAAATAATGTATACTAACTACCCATTTTTTATTTTCAATGAGAGACCATAAGATGGGTATTTTTCTACCCATTAGCGGGTAAAAAATATCTTAGCATTCTCCTGGCTCGCTTCGTATAGTTGAAAGTGCGCTGATCGAAAATAAAAAAAACTTCGGAGTCCAGTTCACGAAAACGCGTAGATTATGGAAGAACTGAATTGGATAGCAAAATCTTCCAAAAACTGAGAGGTACGTTAATAATTTAATATAATAATATAAAATGCTTCAGTTTCATCAGCAGAATCGTACTTCCGAGTATAATTGCGCGGAATATTGGTAAGTTTAAACCAGAGCTTCCGGTCGTTTGATAGGTTAGAAATGTAATGTGAATATGATTGGTGAATGATAGGTGAATGATAGATTGCTAAATGTAAAGTGAATCGTTCTACTCGATACGGCCATCCAGAACAACCGGGCAGAAGGAAGACATTTGGCTGCGTTCAGAAAACAGTTGTATTGAAGGAAACGATGCACTACATTTCAATTATATATACATCGAAAGTAATAATAAGGTGTTTGCTTAAAGGTTGTCGTTATGAATAAATACAAAAATACACACAAATAAATAATTTGTGATTATGCTCATTATTCAATATCATAACTAAAAAAAAATCACGAAAAATGTCTATTTCATACCCATTTTGCAAATAACAAATATTTTGAAAAATGGGTTTTTCATACTTAAGGAGTGTATCGAAAATAAGCTATCCACAAACTTTCTTTCAAATTATGTTGAAAACCGATATTTTATTCATACAAAAAATTGATCCTTTATTGTACGAGGTTAAACTTGAACATAATGAAGACCGGATGAAATTTAAGTTATTCCTTCACGAATTTTCGAACTTTGGATCGAATGCTCTTCATCAAGTTCCGGACAAGTGTTGCATCGCATTTTTTGGACGCTTGAGCCCAATTTTTTTGAACTCCTGCATGTTCCCAGCTGTCTTACCAGTCTTCTTGAAGACCCTCTTCACGATTGCCCAGTAACGTTCGATGGGTCGAAGCTGAGGGCAATTTGGTGGATTGATATTTTTCTCAACGAAATCTATACCCTTTTCCGCAAGCCAATTGAGCGTGGTTTTGGCATAGTGAGCCGACGCTAAATCCGGCCAAAGCAGTGGAGGTGTACTATGCTTCTTATATAAAGGCAACAATCTCTTCTGGAGACACTCAGATCGATAGATTTCCGCATTTATAGTTCCGGTAGTGTAAAAAATGGTTGACTTCAAACCACAGGAACATATTGCTTGCCATACCAGTACCTTTCGACCGAATTTCTCCACTTGAATCGACCTGTCCGCATCGCTCACATCCTCCCCAACGACGGCAGTAAAGTATTGTGGACCTGGAAGGGTTTTTGAGTCCTCCTTTACATAGGTCTCATCGTCCATCAAAACGCATGCATCCGGACGCTGCAAAAGACGCGAATACAATTTCCGGGCCCTTGTTGCTGCTCGCTTCTTCTGTTCTGCACTTTGTTTCGAGATTTTCTGCTTCTTGTAGGTCTTCAGGTGGTTTCGCCTCTTGATTCGCTGGATCATTCCGACACTCGTTCCTGCTTTTTTGGCCAAATCACGTATTGACATTGATTTGTTCTTCATGATTAGAGATACCACTTTCTGCTCCAGTTTCGGGTTGGAAGAACCGGGTTTTCTGCCTCTTCCTGGTAGCTCATCCAAAGAATAGTGTTCCCCAAACTTATTAATGATGGTTTTAACACTCGCATGATGAATTCCAAACCGCTTCGCCAATTTTCGCATAGTAATACCCTTCTCACTTAGCCATGTGTCCAGAACCTTAATTTTCACTTCCTTTTCAATACGCGACATTTTGAAAACGCAGAATTTGAACCGCACAAACAAGTAAACAAAAGAAAGCTGACAGTCAAACGCACAGCATGCAGTGTTCAGAGCATAAAAAACCATCACAAATACATGCGTACAACGCAAATGTATTTGGATAGCTTATATTCGATACACTCCTTATTTCCCAAATAACAAACGTTTTGAAAAATGGGTATTTCATACTCATTTCCCAAACGTTTTGAAAAATGGGTAGAAAATACCCGATAGCCTGACGTACAGGCTCTTTACCCATTACTGGGTAAAATTGTTTTACCCATTAAAGGAGTTAACCCACTTAAGTACGAAATGGGTCATATTTTACCCATTAATGGGTACTGACCGGTTACAGTGTAGACGGCGTTAACTGGGCTGGTATCTGCCCCGCTGATGGCAAGCATCTTGCTTTGCAATAATCTGAATCGTAAGCAATCGTGCTTCGGTGTTTCTTGGCCGTCTGCGCACTCCGGACAGAAGGGTGACGTGCGTGTCCGAATCGATGCAAGTATTGCCTGAAGCAACCATGGCCAGACCGAAACTGCGTAAGGAAGAAGTTTACCGCTCCATGTTTCCTTTTCATCCAGATCGACAGATCCGGTATGAGCAGGTGCGTCCATCGACCGTTCTTCCCCGTGTCTTAATCTCGTTGCCATTTGGTCATCGACTCCGCTGTCACCAGTTCCCAATCGGGATCATTCCTGCAATGACGCATACGGCCTCTGATGAAATAGTTCGGTACGCACTCTTGACTTTGAAAAAAAGCATTGAAACCAAGGAAGTGGCCTTTTGTGCATTCCTTGACATTGAAGGTGCTTTTGATAATGCTTCACATGCTTCAATCAGTTCAGCTATAAATACACGGGGCTTTCATGGCTCCATCGTAGACTGGATCACTGCTATGCTGACACATCGCTGCATTGACTCTAGGTTAGGCGAATCAACAGTTGAAGTAAGTACATCAAAAGGCTGCCCGTAAGGAGGTGTGCTCTCACCACTTTTGTGGTCCTTTATTGTTGATGATCTGCTGAATAACTTGGTGGCAATGGGCTATGAAGCCATAGGCTACGCGGATGACATCGTAATAATAATAATACCTTAAGACCTTTTGCCACTGCCATGAGCGCCTCGTTCGAGACTTTCAGGCCCTCAACGTAACTTCTATATTCCTCGACGTACGGTGTAAAGACGTGTCCGCCGTCGTTGGATCGTGCATCGGAAAAAGTCCATCTACGATATCCTTTAGTTTTACTGGACATAGCTCTGCAGTCATTGTTAGGGCTTTGATTTTCGCTATGACAATACGGTACCGGTCGCCAGGGGTTCGCATCAGCGGCTTGGCACAGAAACTTGTAACAGTTCGTCTTGATCAGTCTTATCTCTCGGCCCTTGCTGCTCGGAACAGCGCCCTATGCACCTCTCTGTCAGCTGTGGTTTAAGCTCTCTGGACACGTCTTCTGGCTCTGAGACAACTAGCGTGAAGAAGGCAGGGCTGCTGATTCCACCAGTAAACTGGGCTTGGCTTGTTCCTCGGCATGGTTGCGTTGCATGCCCTTACTAACGTATTCGTCTGCTCATCCGCGTTTTGGTTCGAGAGTTCATTCTCGGTGGTGGTCTACAGCTCCCCCTCACAGCTCCTTTAATCTCGTTCTACGTTTTTTTTTCGTAATGACACATTCTAGACTACGGTGTCTAGGCTGGTGCCGTCCACGCTAGTGACTATCATCGTGCATCGCATTTTTCAAAATCGTGAGTAATAAAACCACACGTGCTCCAGAGTCTTTTCGACGTCTGCGCATTCCGAGCCGAGAGGGGATACTGTGCATATACTTAGGTACTTTCGGTAGCCATGGCCTGACAGGGAGTTGACCTCTCCGTGCTTCCTGTGCATCCACGTGGACAGGTTCGTTCATTTATCAATAGGCTAGGTAAACCACCCATCATGTTATTCGAGTACTGCTACTTGGTTAAACACACACACACTGATGACCAGAACTCGCACCATTAACTTAATAGCTCGTACGTCGTAGAGGTCGAGGTTGAACAGCCAGGCTGATGTGCATGAAGGTAGCCTCGCTATCTAGTCTCTACTGTAGAATTTCGGCGACTGCCAGGAAGATAGATGTGAATCCAAGATTACACCCAGGTTTTGTATATGATGTATATTATATTTTTGAATCAAGCAGATTCGTCGAATATTAGTGGCTTATTTTTCCAAGAAAACGCAATAACGTTAAATTTGGTCGAGTTTTCAAACTCATTCAGCTGGCTCAGTAATCCAGGAGACTCATAAACAGATTTTGAGGTCATCTGCATACGAGGACCTTTGATAACCAGATGCACGTCGTTGAAGCAGAGAAGAAAAAATTGCGGGCTTAAGTGGCTTCACGGAGAAATACCCAAGTAGCACAACTTGTTTCAATAGAGCATACAAATCTCTATTGAAACAAATTAGGGATAGTTTTGTTTGGCTATGTACCGCAAAATTATACACAACAGCAACGCAAAAAGCGCAAGGGTGGAGCCTATTTGCAACTTGACGCTGGTTCTACAGAGTTGCAATAGCATTTTGTAAAACGTAAAAATATTGTAAATCGCGTTGCAGGAAAGTGCAATGATGCCGATGTTTAAATGAATGTGAGGATAACTTTTTTTTAATGGATGTCGTTATCAACCAAACATTCCCGATCAAAATATTGAGAAGTAAAATGATCTGAAAATCGTGTTGATATAAGTTTATTTTTAAACGCTTTCGGATTTATGGATCAATATTCTGTTCTACTACGAAAAATATAAACGCCCTAGAATAAATCCTCGAGAAAATTCCGAACCAAAAAAAAAAAATTTGTAAAAAATTATATTTACATGTGGAAGAAACAGATTTCTGATTCATTTAAAAAAATATAAATCGTTACAGGTCATGTTAGGTACACACAGAAGAAAGAGAGAAATAAAAAAATATCATTTTTATTGCAAAATTTTGTCATATGGCGACTGCCATCAAACCAAATACACTACCGGCTTAAATAATCTTGAATCCATTCTTAACACGTGAAGTACTTCTATGATATTTATGTATGCAGACATCTTAAAATTATAGTAAATCTGGTAGCGACAGTCGTAGTTTGATCAAAGAAGAATGCTAAGATGGAACAGTTGGTACAAATATTTTTTTCATTTCAGTGTCCTCTTCAAAAATTAAAATCAGTCCCTTTCGAATGAGCACTCCCCAGTAAACGGATTGACAGATCTTGTTATGCTCATGCCGTTCCCTCGTTCTGCAAACAAAAACCAAAGAACCTTGAGAACAAGGTAAATCATATTGCCAGCTGTCATATTATTCTCACATATACGCTCATTCGAGCTTACTCAATGTTGAGTAACTTTTACTCAATTTTCTAAATATATCTAAAACGTCAAACGCTGAGTAGTCGTATTTTATCAATTTGATTTATTTTTATTCAAAACGCAAGAAAACTGCGCCAAACTCAATTTTGAGATAGCTACATATTATTTTTTTCAATAATATAAAATGGGTCGGATAACGTATTTGTCAATTTGCGCTTCGGAAGTTAATTTAAAATCTATTTCGTATTCGAAAATTGATAACCAGTCGCGACATGGAGCAGAAAGCAGCCACTGTAGATGTGGAAACGTGTCTTAAAAAAAGCTAAGCTGTTTTATCTTGACTGGGATTCGTTGATTTTTAATAGTATATTACATTACAGATAAACCAAACAGTTTCGAAACTTTTTCTGGCTTATGAATCGAAACCAGACTTATTGGCAAGATGGCTTTTAAACAATTTGGTTAAATTTCTTGGTGTTGAAAATGGTAAGCAAGCATTTCATCACCTTTGCCTTGTCGTTTGATTTTACAAATTTTATAATCGATCCACGAACTCTTTACTATCAAAACATAATATACATATTATACTTTCATATTACAGAGCATACTTGGGCATTACTAAGAATCAACGGCGAAATAAAAAAACTCATTTTAATAAGTTTTTGTTTCAATGTAAGTTCAACTCGAAACTAAATAAATATCAGGATTAGGGGATTTTTTTACTATCGTACAGGTTTGGTCCGAAAAACGCAAATTGAAGTTTTCTGATTTTCAAGAACCTCACTAAATTCAAATATTCATAAATCAAGAACACCTCATCGTAGAACAATTTTTTTTTCAAACTTCAATGAAATTTTCTCAATAATTCAGAAAATATTATCATAAAAAAAATCCTGCAAAATTTTCCATAGTGGAGGAAAATTTCTTGGATAAGGCCAGTATTTAGCTCAAAAGTAATGTGCATTAGCATAGGATAAGTAATGGTCAAGAAATGCTTTTACTGTCGAGATTTCTTTTGTTGTTGTTGGGGTGAAGAACCACTGCGTCCAATGAATTGAACTTTTTTTTAGTAAATTTCTTACCTTGTCAGTTGAAAAATAGGGAAAACTGAAGACGGTAACGTCTGCTCATGTAAACTAAATTGGGCTGTCTCTTTTTCTCGTGGAATAATATGCCTTTCGATTATTTTGCAAGGAATATTGACATTTCACCCATACTGGAGCAGTTGTCAAAATTACTTTCGGTAAAAATGGTAAGAATTACTTCTGGACTTTACATGCCAGCTGCATACTGGGCTATAAGCCGGAAAAAAACATTTTATGAATTATGGAAAATTTTGAAAAAAATATTTTCTTGTTCGTTAATTCTTTTAAAGCTTTTTTTTCGAGTAATGCTCAAAAAACAATGGGCCCGACACTCAATTTCATACCAAAATAATAAAAAAACGGGGATTACTCAAATTGAGTTGTGGCAATGAAACTCAATTTAGGGTACGTTTGGTTTTAAAGTTTTTGAGTTAATGTTACTCATATGTGAGTGAAACCGGATGGCAAACAAACATCCATGTTTGTAATGAGAAACCGCGAAGTTCCTTCTAGTTGCATAAATTTTATCTAATTTTCGAGTTTAAATCGTTGTGGATCTTCCTGAAACAGCGATTCTAGCCAGGCTTAAAGTGAAATTGAGCTATATGTTCTAACGATAATCATTATCATAAAAAATAAATGCTTAAGTTTTTGCGTACGCATGCAGATTTCATTGCAATAATAAAATTGGTCTACTCTAACTTTATTTTAAAAAAATAAGCTTTTTCTTAAAATTATTCAGAAACAATGCCTGAATAAGTGTGATACTCGAAATTGTGAAACAATCATCATCGCGTTTTCGAACACCTCAAATATTAGCGCTAATTGATTCAAAAATATTCAGTAATAACGTATTCCTCCAATCAATTTGTATACTTAAGTAACGTACAAGAGTTACTTAATACCTACATGCAGAAATTCATGCAAGAAACTTGCGTTTGGCTGGCTTATGAATCGAAACTGCTTAAATTTCATGCATTTCTGAAGACATTTCATAACTTTTTGTTTGCTTTTGTCTTTTTCGTACCACTACATAAACATTGCAGCGACTATAATACCTTGTACTTTATATACGTTGGAAACAGACATCACACTGACGTTTCTCTTTGTCAATCTTGACAATTCAAGATTTGTTCAAAAATTACGATACATGAAATGAAAGGGACCGAGGTTCAATCACAAATTACGTTTGCGATTTCTGAAAAGCACACGAGTATGTAATCGTTTATCGTTGGTGGTTTTTTTGTTTTCTTTATTTAAAAAAAAAAAAAATATAATAAAAAATAATTTAATAATACAACAAAAAAAACACCTCTTTTTTTTTCAAAAAAAAAAAAAAACAAAACAAAAAGAGGATGTTTTATTTCAAATACCATAAAAAAAAAAATATCCTAAACCCCCCCCCCAAAAAAATTCAACCCCCTATATCAAAAAAAAAAAAAAAATTAATTTCTTCCCCCTTTTTTTTTACTTAAAAAACTGAAGAGCAATTGAGTGGGGATTTCGTTAAGAGGTTCAATCGGAATAATTAAATAAAATCCTAGTATTATTAATTCTTCCATGAATTCGAAGTCTGGATTATTCGCAATTTGATTATCCGTAATTTCACAGTCACATAAAAAAATTTCTAATGGTATTATAACATACCTTCTGCTCAAAAATGAACGAGACTTTATGAATAAAACGGTCCGCGGAGGACATATCGTCAATTTTTTTTTCTTAGATTGGTAGGACTTTTAAACGTTTACATGTCAAATTTGAGCACGATCTGTCACGAACCTTTTTATTTTGCGGCACTATAAACAAGTCAACCTCCAGTGTATTTTTCGAATTTTACCATGGAATCAAACGTTGAGCAAAGAATTAGTTTGAAATTTTGATATTCCAACGGAATAAGTGCTTCGGATGCATTGAAAATGTTGCAGAAAGCCTATGGGGAATCTGCTCTATCGCGTGCACGTGTGTTTGATTGGTACAAGTCGTTCAAAGAGGGTCGTACATCAGTTGAAAATCTGCCTCATGATCGTCGTCCAGCAACATCAATAAACGAAGAAAACATCGAAAAAGTGAAGAAAATTGTGCTGCAAAATCGCCGTGTGACCGAGAGAGAAATAGCTGATGAGCTCAACATATCAAATGGATCCGCTCATAGCATTATACACGATGTTTTGGGCATGAGACGTGTGTCCGCGCGTCTTGTTCCAAAATTGTTGAATAGAACAGCGCAAAACTGTTGCTAAGGAAATGCTCACAATGAGAGATACGGACATCCAGCACATCATAACTGGTGACGAAACTTGGGTCTACGAGTACGACGTCGAAACAGCCCAGCAATCATCGGAATGGCGCTTCAAAAATGAGCCGAAACCCAAAAAACCGTCATATTCGATCGAAAATCAAGGTGATGCTGACTATTTTCTTCGATAGCCAAGGTGTAGTGCACTCGGAATTCCTTCCGGAAGGTCAATCGGTTAATGCTGAATATTATTTGGGCGTTATGAAGCGTTTGGGTGAGAATATTCGTCTCAAAAGGAAAGAATTGTGGTTTTTGCATCACCATAATGCACCAGCTCACACATCACGTTTAGTTCGCGATTATTCGACCAAAAACAAAGTTAACATCGTTCCTCAAGCGCCGTATTCGCCTGATATGGCACCATGTGACTTTTTCCTCTTTCCCAAACTCAAATTTCCGCTTCGTGGTAAACATTTTCAGACGATTGAAGTCATAAAATAGAATTCGAAGAGGGAGCTTAAGCCGATACCAAAAGAGGCGTATGAAAAGTGCTATAAGGAATGGAAAAAACGTTGGCATATGTTTATCGCCTTCAATGGTGATTATTTCGAAGGAGGCAAAACAAATAATGAAGAATAATTAACCGCTTGTGTTCTATTTAACTAGTCTCATTCATATTTGAGCAAAAGGTAAAATAAAATATTTTATTTCAATTACTTTAGACACAACTGTTTCTAAATGAAGTTATCTTAGCATAGTTGGACCGTTCTTAACATGTAGAACTTATAGTGCAATTCATTGAAATTATTCAATTGCATTGTTTATGACGACAAACCACTAGCCTTATAAATTCAATCATATGATTGCTTAAAGGAGCTTAATAAGTCGTCTCCGGTTCTGAACCACGAGAAGTTAAATAACTTACTTTTAAAAGACGAACACTTTGTCTCATCATTTAAGTTGGTCGTTAAAACCAATCTTGATAAAGTTTATTTTATTGTTACTTTAAGATTATTTTATTGTTGCCTGAAAATTTATTTGCTTAACTCCCAAAAAAATTTCACGTATCAAATTTATTGAACAACTTTATTATGATTATTTTCGCTATTTCGATTATTCCATATTCAAAACATTACAATCCCTACTTTACAGATATTGTTGCTTGGGTTTTGATTTAAATAAGCTATTTGAAAAAAAAAAAACAATCAAGTACTGATACATTGGAAATTTTACCAATGCCAAAGCTTTACTATGTGATGAATTCATTAGGTAACAATTTGTCCTTTAAATTGGGTCCAAGGGTTTCTTGTGAAATCATTGATTTTGCTTTTATGTAAACAGTTGGCAGAGTTAATCTAAAAACGTAACAGCTTATGTTCATTACGCATAACTAGCTATCTCACTACTGTTTATTTTTATTGGAAAGATAATTTATTTCAGCTTTATGAAGGTATCTATTTTATTTATATTAATTAGTTAGTGCAGCCAAAAATTCAAATACTATGCTGTCACTATTTGAGTGATCCTTGTTTAAAAGTTAATAGTAATAGCCACTACTATGAAAATTATAGCTGATAGAAGTTGCATAATGAACACTTCAAGTCATTTTCTTTGTTAGACCTTTACAATAACAACAACCTCTAGAAATCAACTAACATGTACCTAATTTGATCAGATTATGAATTGATTATTTTTTCAATCATCAAAACACATGTGGTCGGCAGTGTGCATTTCATTCGGATATATTTCAATCGGTATCACTGTTGTGGTAGTGTGCAATTGAACGTTGCAAGAACGTAACGTTATTCATTGACTTTATATTGCGTTCTCATTACGTTGCGTGGCTCAAAAAACGCATTTTGAAAACATTAAGTATCAGAACGCTTCATTGGAACACGAGTGTAAATTATATGTTATGTTGCACTGTAGGTGAAAAATACTCCATAATAAACATCACATACACTGGAAAATATTAAATATGCAACGTCATGATTAAGTTTACTTAGCTGCAAGTTCACAAAGACAAACAGGTCTAGACTAACTTCAATGTTTGTTTTGAATGGTCTTGGCAAACCATTTAAGCAACACCAATGAAATATCTAGTATATCGTATACGTGAAATAAACTCTGCTGTAACAAAATATGCTTTTTGTTATTGAGCATGAGCATGAGCATGATTGACCGCCCACGGATGCAATTCCGTTATTGCCAGATCAGCTGTATTTGCACAAAGAACCAACAGATGATGTTTGGGATTAACATACAAAACTGGTGACCCATTATAAAGCAATACCGGCGCCGGCCGTGCCCGAATGCTGGTCAAGTAGGGAATGGGAAGAAACGTGTTGACATGATACAACCAAAGAACCAACAGATGATGTTTGGGATTAACATACAAAACTGGTGACCCATTATAAAGCAATACCGGCGCCGGCCGTGCCCGAATGCTGGTCAAGTAGGGAATGGGAAGAAACGTGTTGACATGATACTCGCTTTGGAGGAAGCCGAGAAATCCTCTGCACTTCCACGAGATATCACTGGGATGTTGGATAGTTGGGGAAAGGTTAGCAGCAGGGTTCGTTTTGGTTAACGATACGCTGAAAGTATGTACCACTTTCCGCCAAAAGCAATGGGCCGCTCCAATGTGACTGTTAAGAGAAAAGCATAATGAAAAACAAAACAAAATAGATAAAATAGAATAAAACAGGATATTAGATATTGTCTTCAAAATATGGTAGAAATAAATTATGTGTTGCTTTGCAAACCAGCTCTCCTCGATGTCCTAGATGGCCAAGTCCTGCTGGACCTGCAGCTGCTGCCGTCGGCACTCGTCCACACCACCCCGGCCGTCGCCGACGTGTCGGAAACCTCCGGTAGTAACATGATATCTGTGTCTAATACACTCTTCTTGCACCGATTAATTTACAAACTAAGCCTGCACATCGAATCAAAATTCACTTTAGCACGGTTGTGGTATTTTCCTCTAAAATCTAGTTCTAGATATTGGCACTTGGTTGCAGGAAACAGAATCAATAAGAAAAATAAACTCGCCTATGACCTCTAACTTTACACGGTTGCCAAACAATACACACTATCTTCCCCCACAATACTCGCGAACGACGACACTTTGGACCTGAGCTCGCTTGAGGAAAAATCACCAACACACAACAGCACAATTCTAGGATTTCCCCTCATTAGGGCGAATCCACAATTGAGAGACTCTCTCCAGGCTCGCTCTCTTTCATTAATTACAGCGCCATTATAAAACTTTCGAGGGATTCTTTAGTACAGACCGAAACACAACAGTGCTGGCTAGCATACTCTACAAATAGTAGAATGAAAAACGTAAAGGTGATTGGAATATGAATGAAAGAGACCGAGCCCGGAGAGAGTCTCTCAATTGCAGACTCGCCCCAATGAAAAAAAAAACCCTAGAATTGATTGTATGCAGTTTTTTGAATGATTCGCGATCCCGCGACACGCAACACTCTTCTAACTTCAGCAGCTCACCGGAACCAATTGCACACGCACACTAGTAATCCACGACGCAGAACAACGCGACGCGCGACGAGGTGCTACTGCCGCAGATGTCGTGCTAGATGATACCGTTATTGTTGTTGTTGCCGCTGATGCGATGCAAATTACTGCCAACACACACAATCACGTACCTCTCTATCTTTACGTTTTGATGAATCGCAATAAAAAAAAATCCAATCCACCAAACTCACACCAAAACCACTGCGCTTCTCCCAAAAAGTGCAAACGCGAGCGACAAACACAGAGAGAGAGAGAGCTATCAGTTCAGCGCGAGAGTGAGAGGTTGTGCGAAAACAATGTCAGCAAGAAAACTCCTCTTCACTGCCAATGAAGGCTGAGAACCAAGCAAAAAAAATATGTTTTCACCACTTTTCCAAACTTTTTAGCGACGGAAAATATCACTTCCACAAGGTACGCGATTTCTGCTAGCCTGGAGAACACTTTTCAAGCGCTTTCGAGTGCAATTTCACCCGCACAGTACGGACTTTTTCGCGAGCACAGTTTCCTTCCTCATGACGATATCGCCATTTTTCAACTCTCTTACAAAATATGCTTTTTGTTACTGCAGATTTACTCAAATAAAACTTAAAAACCAAGTGTTGAATATTAAAGATGTTTTGTGTGCTACTTGGGATACCTGATGTGGCGAAAAAATTATCCGATCTGCAGTGTCCAACGGCTTTAAGCATTCATTGATGTTTACATCCTTATTGATTGTTCAGCTCATCACGAAAGAAGAACTCCATTATTTTTGGTTGGTTGAAATACTATTATGATTTTTTTTGGGAAGCAATTTGGAAAATATAGAATTTACGATCCAAACGTAGACTTCCATCGAATGCTTAAATATCATATCATACAATAGAAATTCAATTTCGCATATAAAAGCAGAATGATAATTAATGAAAATGTCTTTCTAATAACTAACCAAATTTTCCAGGTGAATCCTGTCAGCCTCAATCATCTACATGTTGCTACGTCTCCATCTCCAAGTGCCGGTAGTCTAACCGATACAACAAATTCATCCTTCGCCACTCCACCATTTTCATTGAGTCCTGTTGGAGAGTCCCAAGGTTCATACCGCTGGTCTCGTGTACATGCTTTTGAAGAAACAAGTCTTCCTCTGCCACCAATTAGGTTAGTTACTTTACCATCCGCTCGAGAGCTGGTGATCAAACGACAAAAAACCCCAAGAAATGATTTTGGATTTAGTCTAAGAAAGGCTATGGTTCTGGTTCGAACTAACTCACTACTATCACCAACGTTACAACCAGTTATATTTGCCGAACCAAGTGCAAATAGCAGCACATCCACGGGTTTACTGCCAGGTGACCGACTTCTTAAAGTGAATGGATTATCCGTAGAGGACATGTCTCGTGAAACAATAATCGAAATGATAAGAAATAGCGGGGACAGTGTTGTAGTGCAAGTAAAAAAATGTTCATGCTGCATTCTAAATTATGCAAAAATTATAATAAATTGATTTGTAGGTACAACCAGTAGCGGAACTTGCGGAACTCTCTCGTCGTTGTATGATAACCAGCATCAATGACGATAGTAATCGGTTTTCATCCATGGATATAATCGAATGCAATACTTTACGGCGGAGTGCTAGTAAACGCCTTAAAGCTGAGGTAAGTGCCATTATAGTTATCCAATATCAATTAACAGATTTTGCAAAAATATCGTTAAATTTCGCCGAATAGGAAAACAAAATGTTTGAAACAAGTACCCCATTACAAACATGTTAATGTCGTTGCATTTGATTGGATTATAAATTTATACAAACGACTGTCGTCGGGACTGGTTAATAGCCGGCACCTGATTGTGAAAGATCCCGGTGCTATTCGGTCTAACACATGCTGTTAGGTTTCGCAAGCTAAGATGGTTGCGAAAATCTGATTGTAGAACTTTTTTTCGTTTTCCTTGTCTACAGTTTACATTTCATGAGAAATGAAGTCCGCCAATTTACACCTCCGGTGAAATGTCAAATAGCCACGCTATGCCGTAAGCTTTTCGCTCAGCTACTGTGTTTTACGCGATCCACAACGTTCCTTTTCGCTGGATCTTATCTGTTTAGAGTACGAGCGAAGAGAATTTTAGAGAGCTTGATTCCTTTACACTGGTTAAATATCACGTGGCCCAGTTCTAATTGGAACATGGACTATTGCGCATATTTCGGATATACATTAACAATATAGTACAGCAACTGTTCGCTAACTGGGTGCTGTTTAACTGGGCTGCTTTTTAACCGGGCGTTCGCTAACTGGGCTATACTGCCGTGAAACGCATAGCAGTCCCATATGAATAGGAAATCAAGCAAAGATGGGACTGATATGCATTTCACGGCAGTATAGCCCAGTTAAAAAGCAAGTAAACTTCAAAAATCAGCATTTGACATTTTGTTTTCAAAATCTGCAAAAGGCATCTAAAAGGCATGTAAGGTTCGTGGAGGAGTGAAACATTGTTAAATTGTAAGAAGTTGAGTCGAAATGCCATACAAACTGAGTCAAATATTGTGCACAATGGATAGCACAATAAGCTACATCGCAATAACGTATAAAGCATAAAAACATTATTGAATTCATGTATTGTGCAATGAAATATCCCTACCGAAATCTGATCGAAAGCCCCCTCGAAATGTATTTACATTTGAAATGTCAGCCCAGTTACCGAGCAGCATCCGTTAACTGGGCTGTGCACTTAGCCCAGTTAGTGAACGGTTGCTGTATTCTGTTTTAACTAAAAAGTTTGACTTTATGTGATCTTTAGAGGGAAAATACAAAGAAAAAATTAATCATCTCGATTTCGAAGAAATTTGCGAACTTTTCCCCGAATACGTTTCGTCAACCGGCGCAGATTATTCTCATCCATCGTTTTGGCAATCTTATTCCACTTGGTTCTCAATTTATTGATGCTTTTGACGACACTGCCATTCACCTTCAGCTTCCTTTTCATAATAGCCCAAAATCTCTCTATCGGTCTGAGCTGGGGACAGTTTTTTGGGTTGAGTTCTTTCGGTATAAACTGAATCCCGTTGGTTTCATACCACTGTAGCACTGTTTTACTGTAATGCCAGCTTGCAAGATCTGGCCAAAACATGACAGGTTCATTGTGATATCTGATGAATGCAATATTCGCTTTTGGAGACATTCCGTTCTTTACAGCGCTGAATTAAATGTCTTATCAGTGATCAAAACCTTGGTCTTCCTACCGCAGCTACAGATGCCTTGCCAAATCATGTATTTACGTGCAAATTTATCTGCAAACACAAACTTGAATTTGGCAGGAATATCTCCCCGAGCCGTAGCCAAGTAAAATGTTAGTCCCGGTAGCTGTTTGAAATCGGCCTTAACATAGGTTTCATCATCCATGAGGAGACAGCCATTGAATTTTGTTAACACCTGATCATACAGTTGCTGGCACGGATTCTGGCCACATTGTTCTGCTTTTGATCCCTATTTGCTTGTGTACAGGCACGGTATGACTTGAAGCTTTCCCGGAGATGAATCCGTTGCACGGTACTGCGTGCGGCGCGAAACTTTTTGGCCAAATCGCGGTCTGAGATGTTGGGGTTTTCCGTAATGTTCTTGATGACATTGTTCCGCAGTTGACGGTTGACAGTACCCGCCCGACGCTTGCTTTGAGGCTTACGTTCCGTCGACAAAGTTTCTCTGTACTTTTTCAAAACACGTCACACGGTATTTCTGGGAAAACCCAACACTTTAACAAGTTTTGGCCCAGACCACGAAGGATTTTCCAAATTATAGCCCAAAATTTTTTTTTTTTTTTTTTTTTCTTTTTTTTTTTTTCTAAAACACGTCCGCCCCCCCCCCCCAAAAAAAAGTTGTTATTGTTATAGGGAACACATAAGATGTCATAGTTTACAAATCCGACTACTAGGGTCGCTGTAAGAATCAAAAATGTGTGTTCCAATACTAAGGCTGTGAACCAATTCACGAGTTAAATTTAACTTTGTTTAAAAAGTGACACTTCGAAAGTTATGTTGCCATGTTCGAAAATTCCTGTGTTATTGATAGACCGGTTTTCGAATAGAATGCTGCCACGATGGTAAAATTTTAACTTCGCATCTGTCAGAAATAACCAAGCTCGGATAGCAGGGTAGCAGCATAACTTTCCATCTGTCAATTTTTAATCAAAGTTAAATTTAACTCGCGAATAAAACCTGAATTAATCCACCGATGGTGAGACTGAACCCTTCTTACACTTCACCAGAATTACGAACTCAAATGTGGCCAATATGGTACTGGATACATATTTTCATCAGAAATTCCAGGAAGAACCAGGAATATTCGATATGTCATACCTTCAGTTTATAAAATGAACTATTTGTCAATCCTGAACGTATTGTTCATCGATGTGATTAAAATATTGCCATTAATAGTCTTTAACGACCTGTTTATGTTAGTTATATAAAAGGGGAAATTACATGAATATTAGAAATTTCATATAATCAGTCCATATAATGAATTATTAGACAATCCTAAGCGTCAATTTTGATTTTCGATATGGATTCAAGATGCTTAATAAGTACATGTTCGTTGAAAATTGTGTAGTTATAGTAAATGGAGACTTTGTGTAATTTTCGAATATACTCGTTGCAGTTCAAAACCGGACCACTCGAGCCAATCGATCCTGCTCTAATTCTATAGAGTCGCATAGTGTGGCTAGTCCGCTGTATGTGCTATACAACGCACCAGATGCAGAACAATAGAATGCAAGCGGCATCGAGTGGGGTGAGTGGTCTTGTTCGGTTTTGAACTGCAACGAATATATTTTCATCTCACAATTATGTGCTCTCAGGTATTGTTTTGGTCATATCTCCATGAAGGATTATTCAATCATAATGAAATTTTGACCAGTTATTTGACCAGTTATAGCTTTCATTTGGCACCAACAAAACTAAAATCGGTACACAAATAACTCAGTATGTAATCGGAGACTAAACTGTTTGATTACTATTATAATAGGCCGTCAAGTACTGTTTCGTTCATATCTTCGTAACGAAATGTCCGAATAAAAAAAATCAATAGCGTTCTATGGGAATGTTGTAGCTTTCATTTGCCGTCAACAGAACTGAAATTGGTTCAGAAATGGCTGAGAAACCGATGTGACATTATTTGTAACGCACACACACACACACACACACACACACACACACACACACACACACACACACACACACACACACACACACACACACATGTGCTCAGTTCGTCGAGCTGAGTCGAATGGTATATGACACTCGGCCCTCTGGGCCTCGGATAAAAAGTCGAGTTTTCAAGCGATCTTAATACCCTTCTTTTGGTGTAAGAAGGGTAAAAAGGGAAGTTGTAGAAATATACTATGTTTCAAATATTCAATATATAAAATGAAGTATTAGACAATCCTTACCGTCAGTTCTGACTATCTCATGCGTCATAAAACGTAACAGATGCGACACTATAGAATGCAAACAGGATCGATTAGTGCGAGTTGTGTTTTCCGGTTTTGAACTGCAACGAATTATGTGCAATTATGTGCTCTCAGGTATTGTTTTGGTCATATCTCCATGAAGGATTATCCAATCATAATGAAATTTTGACCAGTTATTTGAAGATTTTATAACTTCAATTTGGCGCTAACAAAACTAAAATCGGTACACAAATAGCTCAGTATGTAATCGGAGACTAAACTGTTTGATTACTATTATAATAGGCCGTCAAGTACTGTTTCGTTCATATCTTCGTAACGAAATGTCCGAATAAAAAAAAATCAATAGCGTTCTATGGGAATGTTGTAGCTTTCATTTGCCGTCAACAGAACTGAAATCGGTTCACAAATGGCTGAGAAACCGATGTGACATTATTTGTAACACACACACACACACACACACACACACACACACACACACACACACACACACACACACACACACACACACACACACACACACACACACACACACACACACACACACACATACACAGAGAGACATGTGCTCAGTTCGTCGAGCTAAATGAATGGTATATGACACTGGGCCCCTTCGGGCCCTCGGATAAAAGTTGTTTTCTTCAAGCGACTGGTACACTTCTTGCGTAAGAAGGGTGTGCATGACCCATTTTTCGACAGCTTTAGTGCAATTCAAAACATGAGTATGAGAAACTCAAGTTGCTTTCAAATTAGCGTGCAGTTCTCATGAACTAAACGCATAGGAACTATGAATTTTATAAGAGCATAAACAAATAGCTGGAAATGGAAGAAGATTGCGTAAAATTATGTTCAAAGAGACTGACAACGATACGGCCTGTTGGATGAAGTGTTTGATTGAATTAATTGTCGCATCTCTTTCAACTCATTCGTATGTTTATCAATTTGAAATAGCGAGGTATGCATGCGAGTGAGAGAGAAAGAGCGTAGAGAAGGGGGGGAGGGAGAGAGAGAGAGAGAGAGAGCAAGATAGAAAAAATACATGGGGGAAGCTGCAGATTTCACCTTTGCGCTCCTCTATGCCGACTTTCTCCTTGCATTTCCATATTTATAAAACATCTTCTCTGCAGTTTCCTCCTTTTTCAAAATACATATTTTGGATTGATTTATAGTGTTGGAAAGTTATTAATGAAAGAGAAAATCGATAAATGGTATTTTTGACCTAATGGCTATTGCTTTCATGTGAGTGTTACATTCATTACAAAAGCGATCAATGTGAGCCATTCTGCATGACTAACATTAATTGATAGAAAGTTGGCCATTTCTTTTGATCCATATTTTATATTAAGTATACTATTAACATCAGTCCACTAATTTACCAATAAAATTTATTGGTTTGTATGAATTCAAGTAGATTTATAATTTCACAACTAGCAGAATTTACGGGAAAACAATTCTCCCCAATAAAAAAAAATTTTCAAACAAATTTCACACTGTTCTGCCTTAACTAAATTATCCCTACTCATTAAATTTTTCATATGTTTTTTTGGTTTAACGTAAAATATTATCGATCAATTTTAATTTCGATGACCCACCACTGTGACCGGAAACCATGATCCAGTGATTAAGAAAAGCTGTGTTATAATGATCAATTAATAGTCAAAATCACCTCCTGAAGTTGAATTCACCACCGACGACTAGGGGGGATCAAAAAGTCTACGTTGTCTATTACGGGGTGGGGGGTATATCAAAGTCTACGTAGCCTTGCTTTTTCTCTTCAAACGTAACATTAGGTGCTCACTTCACTACGAAACAAATAAACTTAAAGCTTGTGATCAACAAAAGCGGGGCAAGCACACACACAAAGTTAGCTTTGGTAGACAACGGTTGCGAAAAGCTTTTGATAGGATAGCGTTCGTAGCTTTGCAGTGAACGGAGAAACGTTTGTCCCCAGCTTTTCGCTCCAGCGAGCGCATTTCCTTCATTATTTTCTTCTTTCAGTGGGGCAAAAAGGTGACCCAAAAAGTAATTGAGTTATAAGCAACTGATTGGTCAGAAATTGAATATTTTTTTCTGCCACACTCCGTGTCCATGGCGTATTCTCCCTCTTTCTTTCTGTCTTTCGATTTGTGTTCGTGCTCCGCCATTTCCCTTTGGGTGTATTTATCTCCCCTCCCCCCCTCTCCCTCTCATGTATGGATCTGTTTCCTGTCTTGTGTTTTTTTCGTTCGGTTGTTTGTTTGTTGTTTGTTTCCATTTATCATCCCATTCCCTTCTGGTGGGGGGGGCATCTTCCCTCCCCCCTCTCCGTCAATAGAGTCGGTACATTCAGATGAGCTATTTAAAAATTGATCAGTCTTATAGGCTTATGTCAATGATTTCGATACAAACAAATGAATCATACGTTTGGTATGATAGATTAGATCAATAGCTATAAAACCAGACCTATATGAACGCATAGTATGAATGTTTGCATTCATTCTTCTCTAAAACAAAAGAAGCGCTCCAAACGAAACCGTTTTTTCTATCTGCATCTGTATGCCGAAGTGATTTAAATGCCGTTTCAATGTGTGGTGATGGAATTGAACCTTGTATGACGTAATTTGCGTCAGGAAGCAGTGTTGTATTTTTAATAATATCTAAGCGATTTTTTGCTCTCCACCAAATATAAAGAAACCTATACTGCCTTTCTATGCATAATTGTCCCATGTGATGTTACTATCCACAAAATAATCAAAACTCAGGTCAATTTGTGCCACGATTATTAGAAATGCTTCGTTAGACAAGATTTTCAGTAGTTTTATGGAACTAAATGAATTCTGGTATGTCCTATTTATAGTTCATGATGAAATATATGATTGGAAGGAGTTTTCCAGCCACTAATAATGTTCCCTGATGTCATGACGTTTTCCGTGGGACAAATTGATCTGAGTTTTGGCTGTTTTGTGGAAAGTAACATGGGGCAATTATAAGTAGAACGGCAGTATAGCAAGGTACATGAATGTGGGAAACAAATATGATAGAAACTTTTCATTAGTTGTTCAACCTCGTTCGTAAAAGAGAGGCAAAGTTCTGGGTGCACTTAGTATGGCAGAAAATAGATCTTAAACTCGATGTACCTACGAACAAGTTGAAGTTGGTAATTTTCGGTGGAAATCGAAATTTTAATTTTTTTTTAATTTTCAGCAAGAATGACTCGATGCAAAAAGGCAAAATACATCATAGGAACCATTGAACAAAACAAAAACAGAAGTAAACGAAAACTTTATTCGCCAGTCTGGTCAGTGCAGTTAGTATTTTTAACGTTTAAGCAGTTTAAGTTTCAAAATGAACAAAAAAATTAAACATAATTTAAAGTTGTTGCGTTCGGATTTTGAAGTACCATATATTGGACCAATAAAAGAAGGATTACCTCAAAACGTGGTTCCGTATATAAAGGAAGTTCTTCAAGTTGTTTTTAATTTGCAACTTGTCGATAAGCTACCGATGGCTCAATGTATTTGTAAAGTGACCGACAACTTGTTATGCATGCCATTACCAGGTTATGAGTACAAAGCCAAATCTCATATCACTCGCCAAATTAAAAAGGTGATTCGTGGATGGCAAAGTAATTAAGTTTAATATATTGTAATTTGGAATAGGTTTGAACATTATTTGTTTGAAGGTTTGCAGCGTAATAAGAACCGGAAAAGTGAAAGATATCTTAAGCAACGAAATGCATTTTTAAAGCTGATTGAAAATGAGTTGGATTGCGTTAAACCACACAGCAGCAAAATGGTACGTATTTTCGCTTAAATTAAATTATTCTTTCTTGATGACGTGATGGTTCATTGAATTTTATTCGAAATTCAGCTACTAAAAATGGCTAATAAAAAATTTCATTTTGGATGATTTGAATCTTACTTCATTCAAACAGGACATCAAACGAAAAAGGACATACGAGAATTGGAAGTTAGATGACCCTGATCCAGCCGAAACGCAATCACCAGAAACAGCGAATAAAAGAGTGCGAAACAACGAGTTGCTTCCTTGATTGTTGTCAATGATGTGGCTGAAAGAGGAGTGAAGCTAATCTCTGAATTCAACATGAAATCTACTCGAGACCCAAATCAACAGCAATATTTGCTTCAGGTGATCGAAGAACATCGAAAGAAGCACCCGTTGACATCATAAAATTAAAAAAATCGAAATATAATCATTAAAATCTTATAACATTTGTGTGCAAACGACTTTGTAAATTTAACCAAAACAATAAAAAAGTTGGAGAGAATCACTATCAAACTATAAAATGATTGAGCCAATGTTTTAGATTAACATATCTGAACATACCAACTCGATAAGATGAGAAACACAGAAGTATAGGTAAGAGACGCGTTGGGAACTCGCGTCTCCAAATGTCTAAAATAAGAGTATACTCTCCTGGTCTTCTTTTTTTCTTATTTTTAGTAGTTCGTGTTTGTTTTGCCCCCGTCCCCTCTCACCACGATGAATCTCATCGTCGCCCAAATGGTCACCAAGACGATCGAACACTAAAAGCAAACCCTGCATAACGCAAAAGTACTGGCGACAACTCTCTGATGAGACAAGAATAACTCCCTCCCAAGCTCCTCACCTGATCCTTCCCTGAAAAATATTACCCTTAACCTCGAGTAAACCGCGAGTAATCGGTCCATTCCTACTAGACGTAGTATTTAGTTATTCTTGTTAAACCACAGACAATGATTATCGGCTCCGTAAAGCTAACGCAATTGAGCCTTCCAAATAAACGAACTGGTTAAAAAAACACAGAAATTATTTCAATCTGTAACTTTACTTCCATCGATATTATTGAGGGGGGAGGAATCAGTATGTACCTCTTCTTCAATTACAAAAAATAAATTGAGCAAATGCTTTTGAATAGCTCATCCGAACGTACCAACTCCATTAGATGAGAAACTCCGAAGTTGGGGGTGGAGAGAATATAGTATGCCCCCTCCCTTAAACAACTGGGCATATGAGATAGAGCAAATGTTTTTAAATAACATATCTAAATAAACCAACTCGACAAGATAAGAAACACTAAAGTTATTTCAGTTTGAAACAGTAATTCCATTACTATGAATTGAGGGAGAGGGGGCGGGTTGGCATGGTGGGAGGCATCTCCAAATACACCCATAAAGTTGTGCAAATGTTTATGAGTAGTTCATCTGAACATTCCAAATCGATAAGACAAGAAACGCTAAAGTTATTGCGGATTGAAATCTGGCTTCCATTGATACACCGGCAGTGTTGGCAGAACATATCATTTTTAGCCATTAATTCGAACCATCGATCTTTGAACACCTATAACTTTTTTAAGGAACGTTTTAGCGTAGTACTTCTTTCGACAAAGTTGTTAGGCACATCCTGGACTATACTTTTAACTGATTAGTTAAAGCTTTCATGCTAAACTGAGGTCTCTAGTAATGAAAATTCAAAAAAGTATGTTTTCCCATACTAATTTCCATACAAATTTCAAACGCAATGTGGGAAGCAGGGCTACAACCAATCGTCCCCAAATTTTACACGGTTGTTTGGGACTCCAAGTGGATCCAAAAAAGAGCTGTTCTGAAAAAATGATCATGTTGAGCCACCCTAATATTCATACACTTCGACGTTATACACGTACGATTAAAACAATTGTTATGACCTTGCGAATTATCCTTGTGCCACCCCGCGCATTTTCGGAACCCGAAAAAAAAATTCTCATAGGTTTACAATTACATGCATTGTAACAATACAATAGAATATATAGTATGTATAATTAATAGCATTGTCCACAACGATAAGATGACAATAGGAGTTATTGTTACCACAATAGAATCTAATGTAAACTGAGACATGTATCATAACTATAGAAAAACATTTTTTTTTTGAACAAATTTGAGTAAATTACTATTATTAATTGTATTGTTTCACAATTGTTGAAAATCCTAGCATATGGAGTGAACTGTAAATTTATTGTAATGACAATATGCATTATTTATTTATCTGATTCATGAATAATTCATGGTCGGAAATAGATTTAAATGTTATTTTCTATTATTGTATTTTAATTGTATGGTTATTTTTATCCGGGAATCCATTATTGAGCCAACTATGCTCGAGCTTTCACACAAAAAAAAAGCATTCCCGAAACTGAAAACGGACCGTGAACTATTTCAAGTTTTCAGGATTTTTCCCTTTAAACGTTATTTAGTTCATGATTACGTGATTCAGTTAACGGTGTATTTTTTCTTGTTCTCGAATTCATGACTGCAGTTCACGGATCTGGGCACGGATTTTTTTTCCATGCATGGCTTGAATGAAGTATGACACCGTACTTGTTTAGCAAAAGTAAGTTTTAAGGCAATTGTAAACCAATCTGAGTCATGAAATCTGTGCTGGTTTGTAAGCTTCCAATACATAACCTGTTGGTTTGTGCTTACAATTCAAATCGTGCTACGAAAAAATATACACCGTGTCCAATGTATTCTCATACACATTTTCCTTGCATTGGTGTCGTGCAACTACTCTACATGCTTCACGTATGTGTTGGTGTAGTTTTGCACTATGTTTATACAAACGCTTTTAGGTTATGTCCGATTGTTTTCATTCGGTGTTTATCTTTTACCAGCGATGAAGGAGTTTCGTCCTGTGGTGATAAAAAAGTTTTTGAAAGGTGAGCGCCCGGGCACTATTTGCAGAAATTTGAAAATCCTCGGAGTAAAGCGGGATTTTGTGTACCGAACCATCCAAAGGTACCGTGACACCTGCTTGTTGGATGACCGGAAGAGATCCGGTCGTACTCGTACGGTGCGGACTGCACGAGTTGTTAAAGTGGTCAGGGAACGGATTAGACGAAAATCACAGCGCTCTATACGTAAAATGGCCGCAGATCTGAACGTTTCGAGATCGTCAATGCACAATATACTGCAAAATGACTTCGGATTCCAAGCTTTCAAGAAACGTAAGGTTCGCGGAGTTTCGGAACCTTGTCGCGGCACGGTGGGGAAGAATTTATCTTTTCCAACGAAAAATTATTCGTCTTACAACAATCCCACCATGTCCAGAACGACAGATTGTGGGCTCTCTCTTCGAGAACTGTTCCAAAAAGTGATAGGAATATTCCACGGTTCCAAAGTGCTGCGTCAGTGGTGGTTTGGGGAGGAATTTGCACGCGAGGCAAATTACCACTGGTTTTCATCGAAAAAGGCGTTAAAGTGAATGCCGTATATTATAAAACGGAAGTTTTTGAGAAAGTTGTCAAGCCATATGTACAAGAGGTGTTTGGAGATGATCACTATGTGTTTCAGCAGGACGGAGCGCCATCGCATACTGCAAATCTCATTCAGGGCTGATGCCGAGAAAATTTGACCGACTTTTTGGACAAGAATGGATGGCCTCCTAGTTTTCTGGATTATTTCGTATGGTCATACATGCTGGCGAAGGTAAATGACCACAGGGCGTCTAATATGAACCAATTCAAACCCGTAATCAAACGAATTTGGGACGAAATGCCGATGGAAGTCATGCGTGCCGCTTGTGACGGTTTCGAAAAACGTCTGGAGCTGACCAAGAAGGTTTAAGGCGGTGTTATCTCAAAACATATGCTGTAGTTGATCAGTATTATATTGCAATATAATGGGTAAAGTTATCAAAAAAATCTGGATTATCGATTTAAAATAAATAGAGTTTTATTTTGTATGAATATATTGGACACGGTGTAGTTGACAACTACACACAGTGGCAGAAGTACCTAATATTGAGTTCAATTCGCCCAGGTCGACACTCTTGAAGCGATTTTCATTCCTCGTGTCGTTCACTCGCATGTAAACAGAATTACTGACAATCGGGTTATGTTCGATAATGCGGGTATCTTTGATGGAAACCTGAGGGTGCGACACATCTAAATCCAGATTCAAGATGATCGAAAAATCTCACGCTAGCGAATCAATCTTGGAAAAATCTAGTTTCAACTTGTAAATCTTAATCCATCTACTTGCATCGTGCTGCATCTTTTTGCAGTAAATCTTTAAAATCTTCATCAAAATCTTTATAATCTTCTTTCTATCTACTAAGCGTGCGCACATCGCACAAAAGCATAACAAAAAATATTCTGCATCTGAGATAGAGTCGCACCCCCTGATGGAAACTATACAAATAATTTATAATGCCACAGCTCTTCTACATACAATTCTATTATTAGGTAACCTAAGTACCGGATGGAATAAACAATTATTTTCATAGCTATACGTACGTATCAAAATAATCCACATTATTCAAGATATTCCATGTTCAGACAACTCAGTGAGTTGTACACTCATTGTTTATTTCTAACCTTTCGATACGCGTGCACAATTTGCAGAAAGATCAACCAAGCTATGTTTTCTCTCGTGTGTTGTGTTTTTTACACCAGCGCTTTACCCGAAAGGTTAAGATAACTCAGAAAAGAGTCCTTATTTGGCCACCATATTTAAGGATAGTCTCTATCATTTTCCAAACCACACGACTAAAAACTACTGCGATTCCGTGATGGAGATTGTTTATTAATATGTGCTGCACTGCACACAGTTTTCAAGTCCTGTACTTTGAAAAAATTGAAGCAATACATCAAATCAGTATAATTTGGCATCTAATTAAGGAATTTAGCATAACATCCCGTTCACACTACTGCTTATAATACGTAATATAGACTATCTTGATAGTAGCATCTATACATCTAGTTTTCATCGGAAATAATTTGCATGGCATTTGATATCAAGATACTCCATATCACGTAATGTAGGTTGTACCCAAGCAACACCAAACCATCATAATTAGTTACAGCAACTTGATTGTGATGTAATTGAGTCAAGTTTAATGGGTTTAATGTTACACGCTAAAATTACTGTCTCTAACTATCTTTTCGAAAGGATAAAAGATACAAAAAGAGACAGTACCCAACAAACATCGGTGTTGAATTAGAGCTTGTTCAAGGAAATTTGGAGAAGCTATTCAGCTGTTTCTTCTAGAATAGCTGAATAGCTTCTCCAAATTTGTTTGAACAAGCTCTAATTCAACACCGATGTTTGTTGGGTAATTACACGGCCATCCATTTTAACTCAGTTTTGAGTCTTTTTTGACTCACTTGCATCAACAGTGGAGTCACTCAAATCTGAGTAAATGAAATAGGGATAGACAAGTCTACAAATCAAAAACATCCATCTGGTTTGAGTCCATGTTTTTGATTTGTCGACTTGTCAATCCCAGTTACATTTACTCAAATTTAAGTGACTCAATTTTTGGCGAATGTGAGTCAAAACTGATATAAAGTGGCTGGCCGTGTAGAGCGTGTTGGTTGTGTTTCTCTCTTCTTCTTTTTTTAAACAATATCGAGAGAGCGAATGCAAGGCACCAACTCAATAGTAAGCTCATGATGTCAACCATTTAGTATTTTCATTTACACGTGAATGAGATTACATTTGATAGTTGCCATGCTCTCATTTGACATACATTTAGAAGAGGGGCTTAGTTATATCCGGTTGTGATTACCTGTCAAACGCTGAAGTAACGGAAAAAGACGTGTTCAAGCAATGCTATAGCGCAGAGTGGGAAAAAGCAGAAAATACATGAAGAGGAATGAGAAGACGTCAACTTGCTTTAGAAAACTTTCAAAGAAGATAAACTTTACTTGGCATCTAAGGTAAAAGCAAAAATAACTGCATTTGCCCTAATTGTGGACTGTTTTTTTGCGACAAAAGTGAATGCAGATCGTTACCGCAAAAGCATCCACAAGGCAGATATTTTGTCTAAGAAAATAAAGCCACCCAATAAAAATAAAAATAAATATAAAAAATAAAAATTTCAAATTTTGGTCTACGTGGTTTATGAACAGTCCCTAACTTCGTCTAACGGAGTTTAGAATACTTATGTTATAGTAAAAACCATCTGGGCAACAGATATATAACAGTTTTATATTCTATCTTTGAAAATTAAATCCTTCTAAACTTTTTTTTAATTTTTTTTTATTCAAGATTAAACCTGATAAGCTGAATAACGAAGGATATGAAAATGATTATCACTCCGGAGAACGAGTATGGCTAATCCATAGATTAGGGTTCACAGCTGCATATAAGTTACCGCACAGTTTTTCTTCGGAAGCGACTAAAACACTAGTTCAACTTGAACATAACAAAGAAGAACTAAATGTAGATGAGGATGACATTGAAAAAGCTAATTCAGAATCATTGGACCTAGTTGAAGATATTTGTCAGCTACGACATCTCAATGAGGCGTCCGTGCTACATGTATTGCGGCAAAGATATGCTAACAATTTAATACACACACGAGCAGGCCCAGTGGTGATGGTTGTTAATCCGATGGCACCATTGTCCCTTTATTCGGAAAAGGTAAGATACTTCATCAAAGACTGTAGAATGTTGGAATCTTTCTAGTAATCTCGTTGGTTGCTTTCAACTCATCATAACAACACTAGTTGATTAATTAATTTGTTAATGCTCCTAAAAGAATCTATGGTACAAAGTTTAGCTTAAAATTAATGTTAAATTGACTTGACAGGTTGTATCGATGTTTCGCGGTTGTAAAACCGAGGATATGCCACCCCATATTTTCTCAGCCACGCAAACCGCATATCGAGCCATGTTGGAAACCCGTCGCGATCAAAGCCTCATATTTATGGGACGTTCAGGATCCGGTAAAACAACTAACTTCAAACATGCATTGTATTATTTGGCATTAGCAGCAGGTACATGACAATAATTTTACATAGAATTTAATAAATTTTAGCATATTTAACGTTATTCTAGGTTCTATCAATAAAGTATTATCAGTAGAGCGTGTGAGTGCAGTTAACACGATACTGGAGGCATTTGGAAATGCCAAAACATGTCTGAATAGCAACGCAACACGATTCACTCAAATTTTCAGTGTGGATTTTGATCACGGAGGACAAATAGCATCAGCGTCGGTGCAAATTTTACTGTTAGAAAAATCTCGGGTTGGAAGACGATTCGGCAGCGAAACCCATACATTCCACGTATTTACGCGTTTATTAGCTGGTGCGGATGAACGCCTACAAAAAGAAATGTTTTTGGATAATATAAATACAGATGAAAGTAATCTTTTTATCACACTACCAACTAAGTTAGAAGAAAAGCAGAATGTACCTATTGATTTTGCGAGATTACAACAAGCATTCAGTGTACTTAACGTTGATCAGTCATCCGTCAAAGCTCTGTGGTATGTAATAGCGGCAATATTTCATTTGGGAAGTGCCAATTGCTCCGTTGTTGGTGTGGGGCCATCTGCTCGTATTCAGTTTGCTAATCCAGCGTCCGCACGAAAGGCTGCCAATTTGTTAGGGGTTTCAATGGATGATTTAACTACAGCAGCTTTTTCGAAAGCATCTAAAAAAACGTCTCCTGATTCTCCAAGCAAATCATTTTCATCCTCTGAGAATTCGGATTTGATAGCATCAGCGTTGGATAGTTTAGAAGGCCTTGTGGTTGGTTTATATTCCGAAGTTATATCAGCTGCTGTAGCGTTGGTGAACACAGCAATCAGTACTACAAATAATACGGTTGCTTCAATTCTTTTGATCGATACGCCGGGCTTTCAGAATCCAGCCAGCTGCGGGCAACAAACGGGAGCGTCACTGTCTGATTTAAGACATAACTACCTTCAAGAACGTTTGCAGCTATTGTTTCATCATGTCAACCTTGTTGCACCTCGCAATATATATGCACAAGAACTTGTAGAATTAGATGCTGGAATCATACATGATACAAATTCCGCCCCGTTGGTAAGTTTACTTGATAAAGCACCACAAAACCATGTGGTACGCACATCGCAAATTAATCTTCGGGACCAGGACAGACGTGGACTGTTATGGATGCTGGATGAAGAAATTATGTATCCGAATGCTAGTGACGATACTTTCCTAGAACGATTATTCTCCTCAAATGCAGATCGGGATAGTCAAATACTTATACGGAGAGGAGCTGGGATGCGACATTTTATCCTACAACATATGCAAGGAACTAATCCAGTATTATATAATGCATCAGGCTGGTTGAAAGGAAGTCAAGAGCATCCATCAACAAAATGTGCAGTTAGTTTACTGCAGGACAGTAACAAATCTGAAATAAGCAATCTTTTTACTGTTTGTTTTACACGCAGTGGAGGGACAGTTTATTTTGGTTCTATCGGTTGCACAGAAGGAACACAATCATTGCGACGTGTATCTAGCATTCGACGATCGTTCACATCGGCTGGTATCAAGCGAAATTCGGTTATGCTGCAAGTTAAATTTACCGTGGATGGGATTATTGAAACTCTAAGGCGGACCGGCACGCACTTTGTACACTGTTATCTATTGCAGCACAATGCCGGCATATCCGGCTATATGAAATCAAATACCAAAGCATTGCAAAGTGAAGATATTGTTAATATACCACTCTTACGTAGTCAGGTAATAGATAAATTAGAGTAAAATATCTCAGTATGCTTTTCATAATATCTATCCTCTTAAAATTTTAGTTGCGTGGTTCACAGTTACTGGATTTTTCTCGTCAACATCGTTTTGGGTTTCCTACGAGTGTACCTTTATCGGAATTCACCCGTCGCTTTGGATTACTTGGTGATAGTGCGATGATGGACGTGACCGTGGAGAACATTTTAAATTTCAACGAAATAGATCCTTCCGTATATCGGATTGGTCCTAGTCAGGTGAGGAACAATATTTTGTTTAATTATCCATAAGTTTGCATATGTAGACACTGCATAAAAAATAGACCATGACAATTACCATAATACCATGTGTTAAGTATGAGTTATGAAGATGTTCTGAAAAAGTTTATTCTGAACGACAGTTTCGAAAGGGATCTGACCAAAAAAGATGCATGTAATACATAAATTTTTTTTATAGATCATTTATATGTACAGGCTGAATCGAATCAACTTTACAGAGCCAAGTTTCATATTTATATACATCAGGGGATTTTTTTTCGTAAGGTTTGGGCCGAAGGGTCTCAGATTGTACGAAACTTTGTCCACGCGTAGGGTTCATGGATATATGAACAAAAACCTATATTAAAAATAATCAGCGTTGCCAGTTGTCCTGGAAAACGCCAATTGAAATTTTCCGATTAAACCGAACATCACTAACTTCAAAAATTCATAATCCAAGAACGATTCATCGTAGAACAATTTTTTTTCCAAACTAAAATGAAATTTTCTCAAGAATTTGTAATAAATATAATCTAAAAAAAATTTTCCACAGTGAAGGAAAATCGCTTGGAAAAGCCGTTAAAACCATTTTCTGAGTCATGAAAATTTTAGAAAAAAATATTTTCTTGTTTATTAATTCATAAGCTTACATTGGTGAAATTTTGGCGATGCTCTTTTTTTTTGTTTTTGATTAATGCTCGAAAAACTATGGGCCCGTCACTCGTCTTCTTAGGTTCCTAAAACTGTCGTCTTCTTGTTTGCTCGTACGTTTCTCAGGTGGTTGCTCGGTTTGTTTCCCATTCGATTGGTTGCCGCTAGGTAGCTCATTTTTTAAATTAGCTCGTTTTTTAAGGCTCAACTGCAAATCCTATACGGAGCCGATGGTTAATTAATTTGTTCTTTAACAATAGCCAACTGCGTATTATGGTTTCTACGTGCTTGATTATCAAGGGCTTACGTTGTCATGAACATTCGTGACTGTGGAGAGGGAAGGGAGGAGGGAGGGTGGGTGGTTGGCTTGGCAATGGAGAGCCGGACAGCATGTGCCCCCATATTGGCATGGAATCCTATATCCAATCCAAATTTAATTATATGTAATATTCAAATGTGTTGCCTTCATAGCGATTGTTAATTTTATGATTATTATTTGTTTATTTATAAATCAAGGAAACAACACTTTATTCTTTTAATTTCTACTCATTTATTAGTTTTACAATCATTTCATATGTCGTGAACTTCGTGTTGGATTCATACTGTTGAAAGATTTCCGTTTCATTGTTTTATCGAGAGGAAAGTATACAATATATTCTAGATTTTTTGATTCATCAGAAAATTCATTTACATAAATGCTTTGTTCGTCTTTTGGAATAAACGCATGATATTTTTTTGTCCCTGTAATTGGAACAGGACTATTTAACCTTTCCATTAACATTTTCTCAGCGTCTGTGTAATCTTCATTGTTTGCATATATAAATGGCAGTCTTTTTTAAACTGCTGTTTTACTTCTTCTGATGTCGCCCAGTCATAAAATTGTTTAGCGCTATTTATTTCTGCAATCTTTCGAAGACATGCGTCCTTAGCCATTCGTTTTATGATGCTACCTATATCATCACATGGACCTTTACCGTGAGACGTTGGAAAAAAGTGCCATCATGCTAAAACTTTATTGTAAGTATATATGTAAGGTAGCCACCATCCCTTCTAAGACCTTGTTATGTATGCAGCTCCACTTAATAGCTAGATCAAATTGAGTTAAAGGTTTGTATTCACAGTAACGCTGTAAGGGCCAAAAACGGTGGGGGACCCGTAAGCAGAGACACTTACGCGAATCCCGCGGGAACATAAGATTCTCCTTCCAACGATACGATCTAAATCGAATAACCCAATTCGCAATACTTATTAAGCTTTCTACGGGATGGCTTGTTAAGAAAGGCGCGTCACTCTCGCTGAAACTGTTGGAGTAGAATTCACAGCATCACAATCAAATCGGTTGGATAAAAAAATGATACTGTTTGTTTCCTCCTAGACGCCGGTTGTCATACCACTCCATTGTCCAATTCCAGCTTGAGTGATACCCTTATGCACCCTCCCTTCCCACTATATATTCAATGTCATATAATAATATACAAAATATAGTTAATGAATGTTATAATGATAAAAAATATAGTGAATGTATATTATAATGCAAAATAATATAATGAATGAACATAAGAATGATAATAAAAATTCAATTTTTGAACCTGTAAGTTGAAATTGATTTAAACTTTCACTTATTTTAAAAACTTTTTTGAGCGTATTAGTAGAACGATTGTGGTATGGAAACTAGGAGAATTTAAAATTAATACTTCATTTGATCACTTTTCAAAAAATAAAAGTCTACGCTCCATACAAAATTTCAAAAAAAGGTATGGAGAAAAGTCTACGAGGGGTGAGAGGGTGGTCTGAGATTTTCAAAAATGAGTCTACGTGGTGAATTTAAGGCATATAAGTGTATGCCGGAATATATCCGACATTATTTTGCGCATGATGTCCGCAGCACGGTTCAGAAGTACAGGAAGAGTGTTCTGGGAAATGCACAATCCGCAAGCCTTCCACAAAGGATCCAACAATAGCTTGTGCCTTCCCAATCTGGAAACCTTATTGGCATGTTATGGTGTGTTACCATCTGCAGTGTTCTCATTAGAACATCGCTCCGCGTTGTTTCCACTTGTAGCTTTGATACCGATCTTTGGCGCCTTGTGGAGGTATTTTCCCTGCTTGGACTTACTAAATCCAAACACTAAGCCACAGAAGCGTGACAAGCGACAAAATGCCGTTTAAAATATGCCACATTCTACTTTTTTTGTTCATAGCAACACTTTCTGTTTAGCCGGCGTCGGTGGTGTAGTGGTAAGCGTGACTGCTATTTGGCACCCCAGTGGGTCTGGGTTCAATCCCAGTCGACGTCGGTGGTTTTTCTGAGGCGAAAAAATCTAGTCACGTCTTCCTTCGGAAGGGAAGTAAAGCCGTTGGTCCCGGTTCATATTCATGAGTCGTTAGGTAGGGTCCAGGTGGTGGAGTCGTCTTCCTGGCGTCGGTGATTGTCACCATGTGAGGAAATAGGCCGACGTAAAATAAAGATTAAAAAAAAAAAACACTTTCTGTCTACATCAATGCTTGCCAAGCATCGATACTTGACTCGTGAAGAATCGCTGATCGCTTCCACTGCTTCGGTTATTTTTCTTTTTAAATTTCCATGGCCGGCACTGTCACTCATGTTTACTTCTTCACTTATAAACCTGTGTTCAATAATAGAACCCGTGAATTTAAGATAAAAGAAAATATTACACACGTCAAGGAAATATTACACACGTTTTTTCATCACACTTTACCCGAGCTGAATCGAAAACACCGTTTTCGGCACAGCGTCAAAAGACCAAAAACGAATTCGAGTTTTCCACTTTTTTTTACTACATTTTACTCGCGGCGAATCTAAAACAACATTCGTCGACGAAGTTACTCACGTTCGAATAGAAACAGTGAAGAACGACGATGAAAGAATGAGAGGGAATGCAACATAGCCTGCGCGAATAGCACAAAACATCTCACACGAGGCACTCACAAAGCACCCATCAATGATAGCACTCCTTTCGTTCGCGAATGCTTGCCTTACTTCCCTTATATTGGAAGTGTTCGGTGATGACAAACACATTCGAACCGAACGAGGAGAATATCAGTAACACTGCACACCGATACTGAATACGTTCCAGTTAAGTGATGTGCGACCGTGTCGCCCACTGAAAACAAAAACAACCGTATTCTATAACCGACAAAATCATTGTCCGGTACAACGTTAGAGGATCTTGCGGATGCGCTCACCACCAAGTTCCGCTAATTGTTTGAAGAAAGTTGATCCTTTGTTGGCACTTTCGCTTCAGATACTCTATGTGGGATCTCCAGGTGCACTTAGAATCGAACCAGACCCCAGGATATTTGAATGAGTTAGATTGAGTTATCGGTGTACCCCAAATTTGAAGCATCGGTTGTACTGGGTTATGCTTCCTAGAAAAAACTACTAACGCAGTTTTCTCCGTAGAGAATTCGATACCTAGCTCTAGGGCCCAAGTAGACAAAGGGTCCTTGCAGATCGACCCCATTGGGCCCCGTGACAGACACTACGCCGTCATCTGCAAGTTGTCTCAACGTATAGTTGTCACTTAGACAACCGTCAATGTCTTTGATATAAAAAATTTACAAAAGGGGGCTTAAACAGGATCCCTGGGGGAGACCCATGTAGCTAAATTGAGAAGCTGTAGAGTTTCCATGAGAGAAGCTCATATCTTTCTCTGACTGCAAATTGTACAAAACATTATTCAATAATGGAGAAAAGCCACAAGCGTGAAGTTTATCTGAATGAACTTCAACAGTTACTGAATCAAAAGCCTCCTTGATATCCAAAAATACAGAAGCCACGTGCTCTTTTCAGCAAAAGCTACCTAAATATCTGTGAAAGTAACACGAGACAGTCGTTCGTTCCCTTACCCCTACGGAAACCAAATTGATTATCTGAAAGCAGGTTGTTTGTCTCAACCCATTTGTCCAAACGGAAGAGGATCATTTTCTCCAGCAACGCGGGTTTACCAGGTTTTTGAATGGCAATAACTCTCACCCGTCTCTAATCATCCGGTAAAATGTTGAGTTCCAAAAACTGTTTGAACAAGTTCAACATGCGCCTCTTAGCGACATCTGGGAGGTTCTTAAGCAAGTTGAACACGATTCTATCAGCCCCTAGAGCCGTATTGCCACACGAAAAGAGTGCGAGAGAGAGTTCTACCATTGAAAAAGGTTAGCTGATCTCATCTATCGAATTCTCGGTTTCGCGAGGAATCATCCGTGCTGGCACAGAATCTGGACAAACTTTTCGCGCGAACTCGAGGATAGATTGGGCCGAGTACTCTCGTAGTTCGGTTACGCAATCTTCGCGCTGTGTTCCAAAGAGTACTCATCGACGTTTCACGCGATAGCCCATCCACGAATTGTCGCCAGTAACCGCGTTTTTTGGCCTTGATGAGGCTCTTAAGTTCACGTTCAAGAGCCGTGTGTACTTCGAAGTGCTCAGGCCTTCCACGTCTACGGAAAACTTTAAACACATCGGACTTTTTACTGGAAACCTCGGTGCTTTGCTGATGGTGCATGGAGAAGGAGACTTCCTGCGAAATGATGTTCCTGGAACTGGTCGAGTTTGAGCTTGAACCGCGCTGTCGAAGATCAGGTTGGAGAAGAAGTTATATTCCTCCAACAGCGGAAGTCCATAGACCGTAATTACGGCTTCATCTACTGCTGTCCTAAACTTTGTTCAATCGATGTAACGGGTAAGATCATACGCGACGTTGATGGATTCCGACGGATTGAAACAGGTGGCAATCGACATTTTTATGGGCAAGTGATCACTACCGTGGGGAACTTGAATCACATTTCATGTGTAATCCAACGGTAATGAATTCGAACAAAGTGTGAGGTCTAATCTACTGCCAAGTGAGGATAGACCAGCCAAACGTGTTACTTCTCCATTGTTAAGAACTGTCATATTGAAGTTGTCACAGAGATCATATATCAAGGAAGACCGGTTGTCATCGTACAGTTCTCTCCAGCCTGTACCGTGAGAGCCAAAAACTCCCATGATCAACCGTGGAGCAGGAAGAACCGAACAAATATCTGAAAGTTGTTTTTGGTTTATTGAGGCATTATGAGGAATATACAAAGAAGCAATGCAAAGGCTTTTATTTTTAATAACAGCCTGACATGCGACAACTTCAATCCCTGGAATTGGAGGAAAATTCACTCTATAGAAGGAGTAGCATTTTTGATTCCCAAAAGTACTTCTCATTCACGCGAATCCTCACGATCGAGACGAATAATATTGAAATCATGAAACGGAAGATCGATTTCGGAAGAGAGCCATGTTTCACAAGTAGCAAATGCATCACAACCGGTATTGTGAACCAAAAATTTGAATTCCAATTTAAGAACAACACTTTGACAATTCCACTGCAGAACAGTGATCAAATTTGGAAACCTCATTTGGAAAATTATCCATCGAAGGAAATGATTACTACAAGGAGGGGACACTTTATTGCCAATTGCTTCAAAAAAGTCTTCACTTTGGGAAGCATTGTCTAAACAATGCTTTTGAGAGGGTCCGAAATTTCGAGGTACTTGAAGATACCTTCGACAATGTTATCAAATGAGAACAGCCCAATCGAGGAAGGGGCTTCTGTTCATAAAATGGGGCATCAGGGGTTTTGGATGTCCCCGGAAGAGATGGAAAATCCTGGGTGTAGTTAGTACTACACAAACCAGGAGGAATTGGAATTTCCTTCTTTCCACCTTTCTTTGAATTGGACAAGCTAATTATGGGCTCCGGCTCAGCAACTTTCCGTGGGCGGACGCGTCTTCGCTTCCGTAAAGCACCTTCCGGAAAGCTCACTGATGTCCCCTCTTTAGTCAAATCTAAGTCAGACTCGTCATCTGACAGAGGAGCAATGGAATTTGTATTGGCATTTGGTGATGGTGTGGCTTTTTTTTTCACTATTTCGGCGAAAGATTGCCTGGAACGCTGTTTTAGCGAGCGTTCTCAATTTTGGTGTGCTGTCTGCGCAGGTGCCATCCTCATGTTTCTCCCCGCAGTTGGAGCAGCGTGCTTTGTTGCCGCAATGGGAGGTTGTATGTCTCATCTGCTTGCATTTTTGGCAGATCCTGACCCGAGGTACAAACAACCGCACAGGTAGTCGAAGTTTTCCCTACTCGACGTATTGAGGGAGTGCTAAGCCAGAGAAGGTCACACGAAACGAGTCTGACGGTGTAAACATCTTTTCAACCTTAGTGATCGATACTGTGCCTAACTTTTGAACATCGAGTATCTTAACTGGAGAAAGCAGATGGTTCTTAAACCGATCAACCGCCTGCTTCATCAGGATCTCAGGGGTCACACTCGATTCGGTGACCACACCTTAAATTTCAATACCCCGAGCTGGGGTATACACTCGATACTCGAGATTAAAGAGCTGAGAGATAGCAATCTCATTAGCCTGCTCAAGTTTGGACACAACGACCCGAAGTTCATTAGGTCTCACTTCTATTATCTCGGTCACGGCCGAGAATCGCTTCGTCAGATCATCAGAAATCTGATAAACATTAAGAGGTTTCTATTTGGGCTGAAAATACTCAACCCATGGACCAGCAGAATCAGCTGGATAGGCTCGCGATTTAGTAACCTTACAAGAAACGTCATTATTCGGCGGCAAAGATAAATCATCTTCCGACAATTCATCCATGCTTCGCCCGTGGGAGCTTTGAACGCTCTACCACAAACTCAAACATAAAAAAATATATACACAGATACAATATACTGAACACACAATACACAATATAATTACAATGGCATATATAAAGAGAGAGAGAGAAAGATGAACAAAAAACTTATTTTATTTGTATTATTGATCTGCCGCTGCCGGGCGACAAATTTGCTGCGATGTGTGGCCGCGTGTAGCGGCTAGACGTGGAGCTCAACGATGATGAAAATGATGATGATGATGATGCTAGTCGGTGGTAGTTGGCAGATGAACGAATTCACGCTACAAACGATGGACTGCTGGTGTGCGTGCCACGTATAGATGCGGAGCAATATGGTTTTTCGATTGCTAATTGCAATTAGTAATGTTGTTGCACTGCTAAAATTGAACAGTTTGGGAAGCTTGTTTACGTGGACTTAGAGTAAGATCGGGTTTTTTTTATTCCTTTATTATCGAGATTTTCAGCCCTGGGCTGGTTCTTCTCCCGTCGTAGTCACTCAAATACCTTTTGGGTATTTTCGTAACTTGTCCGAGGGTGAGATTCGAACTCGTGACTTAAGCGTGAGAGGTATGGATGCTAACCACTACGCCGGGGTCGCCCCCATCTAAGAATGGGTTGAGACTTGTGTTCTAATTTTTTTCCGATTGAAGTAAAATAGAAAATAGATACCATTTTTTAAAGAAGGTTTACTGGCGCGACTCTGCATAGTATAGTAAATAATAGTTAATCCTTTCGAATCATTTTACCAGTCGTCCACGGAACATGTCGTCCAAAAATACGCTGTTGCAAATGACTCGGAATGAGCCACGTTTGAGAATTTTGAATCCTTTCGTCTGGTTCTTCAATTGTCTGTTGGTTATTTTGTTAGTCAGTGTTGCGTTTATAAGTTTGATAAGGCGTTTCGTAATTTCTTCAATCTTTTGCAGTTTGCTCCGTTGGTTTGTCATTTAATATGCTCTGAGAGCAGAAGTTATTGTATTGTACCTTGTGCGTTAGAATGAGCGGTGCAAGGATCATGTCGTCCATAGAGACGCCGTTGACACTGCCTCAAAAGGTGTTTCATTTTCAAGTTTGCTTTCCGTTTCTCTCATTCATGTTAATGTCCACTGTTTTGTATGGTATCGTGTCGTCTTTTTGTCTTTTTGTTATTTAGTTCGTCAGTGTCACGTTTACAAGTTTAATAAGGTGTTTTACTTATCTTCGTTATTTCTTCATAATTTCTTCACTCTTTTGTAGTTGGTGAGTTTCTTCATCTTCTGTTTGTCTGGAGCCGCTTCATGCCATTCCGTGGTATGAATTCCACTCCGCTCAGTGTCTTGCCATATGCATTTGAGCAGTTTGTTTGGCTTTCATCTTTTGTTTGCTCTGTTGAGTTCATACATCGCCCATTGTCGATGCACACTCTAAAAGCTGCATTTTCTTCAAAACTGTGTATCTAGAATTATATAAGCAAAATCGCCTCCCGCTAAAAGACCTCGATACAAGTACAGCATCTAGGGTTTCCATTCCCATTTTCATCCCCTCACTTTGCAGTTTCTTCTATGAAAATAAAAGATTCAAGGCAATGTGATTTCTGATTGTGTACTTTTTATTCATTGTTAATTTTAATTATTTTTATTTGTTGTTGAAAGCAAACAACAACAACAAATCAATTGATTGATACAACACACCAACATTTCCGATTAATATGAATAATGGATGAGATGAATAATTGAACAGTTCCCCTATGTGGTAATGCTGATATGTGATAATAAACTGTTTCAGCTTTTTCAACTGATTCTATATTTGAAAAACTAGGAAAATTTAAATAAACTGTACACTTGATCACTTTTTCTAAAAAAATAAAAATTTGAAAAACTTTTTACCCTTCTTACACCAAAAAAAGGGAATTAAGATCGCTTGAAAACTCGATTTTTTATCCGAGGCTCAGAGGGCCGAGTGTTATATACCATTCGACTCAGCTCAACGAACTGAGCACACACACAAATATATATATATATATATATATATATATATATATATATATATATATATATATATATATATATATATATATATATATATATATATATATATATATATATATATATATATATATATATATATATTTTTTGTGTGTGTGTGTGTGTGTGTGTGTGTGTGTGTGTGTGTGTGTGTGTGTGTGTGTGTGTGTGTGTGTGTGTGTGTGTGTGTGTGTGTGTGTGTGTGTGTGTTTGTGCATGAGACAGTCAGAATTGACGGTTAGGATTGTCTAATACTTCATTTTATAAACTGAATATTTGAAACATAGTTTATTTCTACAACTTCCCTTTTTACCCTTCTTACACCATAAGAAGGGTAGGGCTGCAAAATGGTGAGTAGACAACTGGGATGGAGCGTGCGTGCGTCCCCGCAACATAGCTATGGTCCTCACAAGTTCCTACCTCATGCTTCCACGGGTCAAGAGATGACAAAGACCGCCAGCTAAGGGTTACGTACTTAGCTGGTACTGCAGCCTGGGCACTGTTGTCCTTCTGACTTCAATTTGATTGAGGAGGTGCGTGCTGAGCGTCTGTCCACCAAGGAGGTGCGGCTCAAACAGCGTCTGTCCTGGCATCCAGCGGTTGAGAAAGAAACGCCGAATCGCGTCAACTATACATTAGGTGGCAGCCGCACCAAAGCGGAGTTGGCAGCGTGACTTCGGTAAAGTAGCAAGCTGAAATCTTACCCTACCACGAAAAATGGAAGTATTCTTTATACGGTGTATAATTTCAGATCATCCATGGCATTCCCAAGTATTTTATAATAATTTTGAATTGTTTTCTTCCACCGTGGCTATGATAATGCAAGTCCGTTTACAATTGCAGCAGGATCAGCAGACATGCAGACATTACAAATATGATTGTTATTATCATTTTATATTATAACTTCCCTTCACAATATTTTGTTATGCTATTTTCAGCTTCGCATTTGAATCGTTGTAAGTTTTGGCTCACCTAACTCACGTTATGTATTTGAAATGATGGGATGGTTTTTATATTTTTTAGAGAGATGATTATGTACGACAAATTCTACAAACATAAATTCTTCGTCCAAAATAAATAATTCAAAAACTAACATTGTTTATGATCCTATAGACTGTTCCAGAAAGTATAAGCACACTTTCAAAATAACAAAAAAGTCATATTTTTTTTAGTAATTTTATTTGGCAAATCATATTTGTATTTCTGTTTTATATGATATTTTACTCTCGTTAAATCAAACTATTTAATCATAGCCAAGACTCCTAACTTTTCCTCGAACATGACCCATTAGCTTCTGCACAGTGGTACTTCCCACCATTTTGACCACATTTGGTCAATCTTTTTTAAATTTTTGGATGTCGTCCGCTGGTTTTATGAATTTTCGAAGCTTTGCTTTGGTTAAAGCCCAAAAAGTCTCGATTGGCCGTGCCTCCGGGCAGTTCGGCGGATTCATGTCTTTCGGCACGAAACATACATTTTGACTTTTGTAACATTCTAAAGTGTCCTTTGCGTAATGACATGACGCCAAATCAGGCCAAAACACTACTTGACCTTCGTGCTGCCTGATTATCGGCAATAATCGCTTCTGGAGACATCCCTTAACGTATTTCTGAGTGTTTATTGTCTCCGTTGTGATGTGCGGACTAGATGTTTTACCACACTCGCATATTGCCTGCCAAACCATAACCTTCTTACCGAATTTTTCGGTAAAAATTGCCTTCTCCGTTTCGGGGATGTCTTTGTCTTCGATTACAGTTTAGAATAGTGGTCCGGGAAGCGTTTTGTAATCTAGTTTCACATACGTTTCATCGTCCATTATTATACAGCCAGAATTTCTATACAATAACAAATCGTAGAGTTTGCTGGCCCGTGGTTTCGCGGACGCGGCCTGTTTTGGGTTTTTTCTGCTATCGGTATGTTTTTAGCCCATGTCTTTCTTTGGCACGCATGACGTTACTCGACGAGGTCCCTAGTTTTTTCGCAACATCCCGAACGGAAGTCGCTGGTTTTCGCTTGTAGGCATCCCTGATCTTTTTATCGATATCCGGACTAACAGGACCGGATTTCCGACCACTCCTCGGCGCATCTTCAAACGTACACTGTTCTCTATATTTTCGAATCGCAGATCGTACCGCTCCGATGCTTACATCCTCTTCCTTGGCCAATTTTCTCAAGGAGAGTCCGCTCACAGTGCACCATTTGTGCACGACACTTTTTCGTTGTTCCGGAGTAAGACCGCGCATTTTGATAGGTAACACAAAACTGAGCACTTTATTGATGCTATGTCATTCAGAAATGTGCAAACAAAATGACGCAGCCAAAACATGTTGAAATATTTCATTATATTCACAGTGACCGTTAAAATAAGGTGTACTTATACTTTCTGGAACAGTCGTTACATTTTCTATTTTAAAGACAATTAGAATCATTTATGGGCTCAGTAGGAAAAAAGAGTTATCGAAGAATTTCCTGTCGGTTTAAAAAAAAAAAATTTCTCGTTTTGGATTTATTGAGTTTCCGTTTTTGGGCAGTAATCATACTCTGCTTAAATTTTCTTTGCTATTTTGCTAGGCTGCCAGGTGATCAACTTTATTTCATTCTATCACGTTGGAATTTTCGCTATTTTAGAGTTTCAATCTTCTAAGATCGCAGCGGAAGAGGCAAATAGCGGCATTTTATTGTTATATGTACATTATGTAGTATTTCTTTACAACATCGTTTTATTTCCATCCAACAATAAATTTAAATTTATAAATGTTAGTCTTGTAAAATTTCAATAGATTTAACAAGGATTTTTCAGGATACCTCAAATCAAGATTTTAGTGAATTGCTGCTATCGCTGAAAACGAACGAAAACGTGCTTAAGCGCGGAACCACAGAACTCTACACTTTAACATTTTACAACATTTCTTGCATTTCAGGGTCAACCGAATGAAGATCATATATTATAGATACGAATGCTTGTAGTATTTTTCATTTACATACATATATACACTATTATATAAATATTTCATGGGAATGGGAGGGACCATCAGGGCACCCGATTGAAGCACTCTGGATGAGGAGAGTGGGAATGCCAACTACCCATTGCTAACAGTTTGTGAATAGAGGGCGGGCTCTTCTCCCCGCCCATTGGGGCATCCTCATGTTAGATAGCTCGCTCTTTTGACCAATTGTTCAATCTTGTTGCTGGAAGGAGATTCTTTATATCCCTGTGGATACGTATAAGTGATGTTGCATATCGATCCACCCAACGCCTTTTTGGCCCTTCATACAATGGCATGATTAGGATAATCAGTGGTTATTAAAGCTTGATCAAGTCTAACAGAGAGGAGAGCCCATTGCTGTCGGACTTAGTTTCCGTGCAACAATGGGTGGTAGTACATGTCATACATCATACTTACACCAAAAGAAGGTTATTGAGATCGCTTGAAAACTCGACTTTTTAGTCGAGGCCCAGATGGCCGAGTGTGATATAGGGAAGATGTACCTATATTAATCTCATCACTTTGCAATTCATCCTACTTGAAATAAAACGATATACACGTGACAGGATTAGTTAGTAATGTTTGTTGTAGTTATTTAACGTGAGCAAACATTATTAGAAAACGAAAACGAACCTTCAACTGCCCAATAGACCTTTCTTGTGGATTTTTTTTATTGGCTTATCAGATACCTTTCAAACTGTAAGGTATACTTTTCTATGGGACCGATGTTTTTTGAAGCCTGTAACTATTGAAAAACAATAAAAAACTGTTAAATAACCATTTCACCCCATATGCGCCCACTGGTGAATATCCATTTGACCCTCTCTTCCCCAACCTGATGTTTCTTTTCTGTGGTGAGTTTCACGATAGCTTGTTAGCTCTTCACTCCTAAGGAAAAATCCTATAAGCAGATTTCAGTGCAAGCGTAAAACATGGCAGTTGTTTTCTTACTCAGTCACTCCACCGGAAAGTCTCGTAACAAATATATCGAATTCGTTTTTGAACATAGGTTGGAACCAGCTCCAACCTGCGATACCCGAACTTATTGTCAGTGCAAACCTCAATCCGATACGAGTTATAAATAAAATCATACACACTGACTTTTAACACACAACAAGCCAACCCAATTTTGATACCAGATCCAGTTTGGAACTGGATCAAAAACAAATTCGATAATAGTGAATTCATTTTTGATTCAGTTTCAACCTGGATCGGGTATCATAATTAAGTCGTCTTGTTGTGTGTTGAAAGTCAATGTGTATGGTTTTAATTGTAACTCGTATCGGATTGAGGTTGGCACTGATAATAAGTTCGGGTATCGCAAGTTGGAACTAGTTTCAACCTAGGATTAAAAACGAATTTGATGATACTACCATTCTTTGCATAAAAAAGAATCCCGTGTATCACCTGCTCAATCGGCATCGCAGTAGATTTCCAGCGTTAGTTGATCCAAGCTGCACCACAAAGTTATGTGTAGGGACAATGTTCCGGAGTACCCTTTTTTGCTTCAATCCAATCCTTAGTCGTAGGCTTGCTGACGGAACGTCCCAGCACTAATGGAGTTATCCGGCCGTGCATGCAACGCGATAAACAGCAAACCTCCTACCAAGCATTCGTAAATGTGGCTTCTTGGCAGTTCTACCGAATCTTTCTTTTGCTGATATCCATGCTCCATTGAAATTTTCGACGCTTTGGCTTCCGCGAGGCCAAACAGGCTGGTCATGAGTGGATTAAGCTAGATGTCGCCCAACATCATCAACACTTGAACCATCGTTGCAAGTGGTCCACAATTTCCAGGAACTCAGATTCGCTGCTGCGCACAACCACATAAGAACGAGGGCTACTACCAGTGGTTGAACCAAGTTCATTACAGCGCACAACAGCTCTTACAGCTTGAAAGGATTATTCAGCATGGCGTCCCCCTCGTTGAACGATCTGTAAGAAATACCTGTGGACAAATTCAAAGGGATGTTTTCTCATGGTGCTTCTTGACACGGAGAAAAAACAGTCCCGTTTGAAACAACAAACTTGTTGGTTGAAATCCAAACTAAAAAAATTGTTGTTTTAAAAATCCGTTTTGTTGTTTTAAACCAACGATTCTGTTTTGAAACAAACAAGCAGGATGGTTGTTTCTACCTAAAGATATTACCAAAAAACAACACAAATTATGGTTGTTCTAAACTAACATATTTGTTGTTTTTACCTTGCAAGAGGTTTATTATTACCAAAGCCTAGGTTACGTTGACTCAGGGAAACAAATTAAAATTTTAGATTGATTCAACCAAAGCGGCATTTAAATCAAACTGATATATTGTTTGGAGAAAAAACAACTCAAAGTTTAGTTTGAAACAAACTATTTTTTTGGGTTATTCCATTTTCTTTCCGGTCCCGCTGCATGCTCTATTCACGTAAGTTTTCAACGCAGGTGAAAATTTAATGTAATGAATTTAATTTAAAACCTGAAAATATTATAAAGGCTCGCATTAACATTTTTAGATTTCTTTTAGACTGAGAGAGGTTTATAAATGTAAACGTGCGCTTTTCTAATGTTTGTTGGCCTTTTATTCAAATAAATATTATTGAACTTATTACAAGAGAAATTTAGGTGAACGGAAATGTTTGTTGTTCCACCGTTTCGATCGTTTGTTTCAAACAGCAATTCAGTTTAAATCATACTCAAATTTGTTTGAAACAAACCATAAGCGTTGGTAGAACCAACTAACAAATCGGGTTGTTTTCGTACCTGTCATAATGAAACAACCAACATAATAATAAATTTAAACGGATGTCAGTTTAACTTAACTGCTTAATTCCCGAAACAATAACCCAAAATTTTAGTTTGTTCTGACCACCGTAGGTAGTCAAATCAAACTAATATGATGTTTGTGCCCAATTCAACGTGAAATTCCGGTTAAATTAAACTAGAATATGCTTGCGTTTACCAATCTTTTTTCTCAGTGGAGGTTGTCGCAGGCTTCCTTGGCGTTTTTAGTTTCTTGAATCAGCATATGCTGTTGATTCTCTACAAGCAGCTCAATCGTTGCTCTTGCCTTTTGGTTTCCAGATTTCCAAGCTTCCGTCACCGAATCCGGAACTGCCTCCTCGATGTACCGCCACAGGTTCTCCCTGATCAGTAACATCTCCACCTTGAACCACCCAAACCGAGTAATTGGAGTTATTGAGCTTCACGATGGACAAATTGCTGCCTTCCATGTCGTTCAGAAAAAAAATTTCTTGCGATAGCGGAATTTTTTTTTTACATAAACAACTTACAACTTTAACTTTAATGTATCGGCTTATTCGGAAGTGCTAGGAAGTTCAACTGAACTGTTTGGCGGTTGATTAAAGACCAATTTTATTTCATTGCTTTGACAGGAACATAGATACGTAATTATTACAGGTTGCTTCTATTTAGAATTTCTAACAGCGTTAAACATCACTAAGCTTAATACTCGCGGACCTCGAGAACGAAAATTACATTTTAACCAGTTCATCCGCAATATTTGATCCGTTTAATTAATATATAGCAATCATCATTTTGCAGAACATCGTGAATATCGTAGTTTACGGCATACATGCGTAAAATTTTTGCATCGACATTGCGGAATCTACATCGAGGAGCTTCCGGATTAAATCCACCCTTGTGTTAAAAACTCATAATGCATCATATCATAATGATTTTCTTTCCCTTGTGCGGTTCCTGTGGTCAGAGAAAATACCTACCTAAAAACCTGTAAAATGCTCTCTTATAAACCAATAGGAGGCGGCCATTCATTGGAACAGAACTGATTATTTGTCAATAAAGCGTCAGAACTTAAGTTATAACAATTTATGATGTATGTTTGATATTGGCTACCACCCATTGTAGCGATTGTAGCACGGAAGCTAAGTCCGACAGCAATGGGCTCTCCTCTGTATTAGACTTGATCAAGCTTAAATAACCACTGATCATCTCCATCATGCCATTCTATGAGGGGCCAAAAACGGGTAGGGTGGATCGATAGGCAACATTACTTATACGTATCCACAGGGATATAAAGAATCTCCTTCCAACAACAAGATTGAACAATTGGTCAAAAGAGTGAGCTATATACCATGAGGATGCCCCAGGGAGGCCAAGCGAGGGCTGAACACGTACCTTCATGGGGTTCGTATCCAGAGCCAGATCAGCGTAAGTCGGGAATGTTACATCCGAGCCTAGTACCCATCGAGGATTGATGTACAGATGATGAACGTATCCGGAGGCCTGCCAAGGTTTTACCGGGACGGAGGCAAACGCACCATTAGCCCACTCGCCGTTTCAAGTTAGTGTCACCCTTCTTTACTCAGGGAGCAGAATAGCACGAATACCAGCCCATCGTCGCCATCCGATTCATATTCCGTAACTTGTCCGTTGTCCTTTGCGTTGACCAGTATGCCATAATCAGGATGTTACTGGCATCTATCCTGATGTGCCGGTTGGCACTCCGGGTGTTTGGGCTAAGGCACTTTGGAACCCTCCCCGGAACCACATTTCGGTATTACCATAGACTAACTCTAAGACCAGTAGGTCCCGAACAAATACGATATATTTCTTGGCTCAGTCAGTACTAGCACATCGGTCCCAAGCTCGGTCCCAAGCTCAATGGTTCGCCCCCAACAACGTAGCTAACACCAACACATTCTCAAATGTTGTGTCAAAATTGCATAGTGAATCAAAACAACAACCAAGATACTAGTACCGGAAGGTACCGAAAAGCGCAAGAATTATTACAAGGTGCAGACTGCAAGGTATACTTCGGACCTAGGGGTTCTACAACAGTGAACCAATTTCAAATCGCTAGTTGCACATTGATTGTTGGTATTACTTCGGGGAGGGGGCAATTGTGCTTGTTAAGCACCCTCTATGTCTAACTACTTAGGGCTTTAGTAGTTAGGTGGTCCCTGCGACCTGCCTTTGGTCGTTTCGCCATTTTTGTTGGTGATCGAGGACGATCTGGGAGGCTGCTACGCATACCGCGTCCCAGACGTCCCGGTCTTGACACATCCTCTGGACCAAGTTATCCGGAGTCGTGTCGTGACCGCATACGGCCATCATGCCGGATCTCGCGCCGTCGAAGCGAGGACATGCGAAGAACACATGTTCCGCAGTTTCTTCGACTCCCGCGCACTCGCTGCATGCGGAGGACTGTGCATGCCCATATTTGTGCAGGTATTGTCTAAAACAGCCGTGGCCAGACAATATCTGCGTTAAGTGGAAGTTCACTTCACCGTGTCGCCTACCGACCCACCCGGTTAATTCCGGGAATAGTCGGTGGGCCACCGACCTTTGGTGGAGTTGTTCCATTCCCTCTGCCACTTAACCATGGATGCGGCTCTAGTGGTCTTTCGGATACCTCTTGTTCCACGTTGCTCGAGGCACTCTACGTCCTCTTTTATGACAATGCCTATTGGCATCATCCCCGCTAGGACACAGACCGCGTCGCGTGATACCGTTCGGTATGCACTCACCACTCTTAGGCACATAAGCCTGTGTGTACTCTCTAGCTTATTTGCGTAGCTCTTGGTAATCAAGGCGGTGATCCATGCCGGCCCGCCGTACCTAAGTATGGACAGGACGACACTGGCCAGGAGTTTACGCTTACTCCCTTGCACCGCCGAGCTATTCGACATCATGCGGGATAATGCCGAAATAGCCAAAGAGGCTTTCTTGCAAGCGTAATCAGCTTGTCGTCGATCATAACTCCAAGATACCTCAAGAACCTCTTCGATTCTATTGTGCAGTTACCTGCACTAATCGTCGCATGTTGCTCCGATTTCCGATTATTCACCACCGTGACCTCGGTCTTATGGTGGGCTAGCTCCAATTGCCTGGAGCTCATCCATCTCTCCACAATGCCAATGGAGTGTGAGGCCGTTAACTCGACCTCCTCGATGGATTCACCACATATCTCCAGGGTGATGTCGTCTGCGAACCCGACTATCTTTACCCCGCTCGGGAACTCAAGCCGCAGTACCTCGTCGTACATCGTGTTCCATAACACTGGACCCAGGATCGAACCTTGTGGGACGGCTGCGGTGATCTGCACACGTTTCTGGCCTGCCTCTGTATTATATACCAGTACGCGATTCTGGAAGTAGCTTCCGAGAATCTTGTACAGGTACCCAGGAACCTGAAGGCGTTGGAGCGAGTCGGCGATAGCCGCCCAACTGGCGCTATTGAACGCATTCCTCACGTCAAGGGTGACTACCGCACAGTATCGTACTCCTCGCCTCTTGCGCTGGATTGCCACCTCGGCCGTCTTGGTTACGGACAGGATGGCATTCACCGTCGACTTACGTTTACGGAAGCCAAACTGATTACTAGACAGACCGCCTATACCCTCCGTGTATGTTGTCAGTCTGTTGAGGATTACCCTCTCGAGCACCTTACCCGCTGTATCCAACAGACATATTGGTCTATATGCCGATGGATCTCCTGGTGGCTTCCCTGTCTTTGGTAGCAACACAAGGGTCTGAATTTTCCAGGCGTCTGGGAAGACGCCCTCGTCCAGACACTTTTGCATCACCACCCTGAACATTTCGGGATCCAGCAAGATAGCCGTCTTGATGGCCAGGTTCGGAATACCATCCGGTCCCGGCGCTTTGTTCACCTTTAGCGACTTTGCTATCGCAATGAGTTCATCATTCGTCACCGTCGCCTCGTCGCCGACCCCCGTTGTGCCGTTGTCGGTGCCCACGTGGTCACGGGTGTTCGGCTGAGCCGTCCACCCTTCCGTCGCTATGACAGCGTTAAGGTCTGGGATACTGGAACGCTGGTCATGGGACACGTCTACGGCGGCGGGGGGCCATGGACTTGGGTCGTGGCTCGGAAAGAGTCCCCCAACGATCACCTGCAGCAGCTCTGGTGAACGCTCGGTTGGAGCCGCCGATCCTCTGGTTTTGGCCATTACAACCCGGTAGGCGTCACCCCACGGATTCGTATTGGCCTTCTGACACAGACCCTCGAAGCAGGCTCGCTTGCTGGCCTTTATCTCCCTCTTTAGTGCGGCCTTCGCGGCGACTAGCGCCCCTCTACGCTCGATTCTATCGGCGTCTGACCGCGCTCTTTGCACCCTCCGTCTTGCGTGGAGGCATGTTCTTCGGAGGTCGGCGATCGACTCCGTCCACCAATACACCGGCGATCTTCCATTCCTCGGTTTGACTTCCCTCGGCATGGTCGCATCGCACGCTCGTGTAAGTGTCATAACGAGTCTTTCGCCGCAAGGTTCCTGGGTTTCGCGTAAGTTTCGTTCCCTCTCAAGCGCCTCTTTAAAAACCTCTACATCAAAGTAGGACGTCCTCCATCTGCGGGCGAATGGAGTGGATGCTCCTCCTTCCGCACGCTGCCTTGTATTGTGGACGATACAATAACGTACCGCCAAGTGGTCGCTATGGGTGTAGCCATCATCCACCCTCCAATTGCTAATTAGCCCAGGACTGCTAAATGTTATATCGATAATCGATTCCGCTCCATTTCTATGGTAGGTACTCTTGGTACCCACGTTGGCTAGGTCTACATTGAGCCTAGCCAAGGCCTCCAGAAGAATCTGGCCCCTAGGGTTGGTAAGGCGGCTCCCCCACTCGAGCGCCCAAGCGTTGAAGTCCCCCGCTATTACCAACGGGTTCAGGCCAGTTAGCTCCGTTGTCATCCGATCAAGCATATTGGAAAACTGTTCGATCGACCACCTTGGCGGTGCGTAGCAGCTGCAGAAGAACACTCCATTCACTTTTACAACCACGAAGCCTTCGTTTGTGTTGGACACAACCTCCTGAACCGGGTACTTACCCGTCGTCCATAATGCCGCCATATTAGCCCTGTCCGCAAACCAGTTCCCGTTGCCGGATGGGATGCGGTATGGGTCGGAAATTATGGCGATATCCGATGCCGACTCGCTAACTGTCTGACACAGCAGTTGCTGGGCTGCCTCACAATGGTTCAGGTTTAGTTGGGTTACCTGCATTACGGTTGGCTCGTTGGTATACCCTTAGCGGCCGGGCACTTGGCCCCCCCCCCCCATGACGTGCTTATCGTCCGGTTTCCCGGCGCACATCAAGCATTTGGGGGGACCTTTGCAATCCCGCGCCTTGTGGCTAGTGCTGCCACACCTTCTGCACATGTTGCTCCTATCTGGGCCTTTGCATTCCCAGGACATGTGCCCGCTCTCTAGGCATCTGAAACATGCCTTCGGCGGCTGGTGCAGGCTTAGTGGGCATATTGACCATCCCACCTTCACCTTCGCCACTTTCAACGCCGCGTCTGCGTCGACTGCCGCTACCCTCAGGGTTGCCACCTGGGTCCCAAGTGGACCCTTCCTCAGACGTATGTCTGCGGCGGCAACCTCGACCTTGCACTGTTCCTTCAGTGCAGTGGAGATCTCGTCTGCCTCGGTGATCTCATCCAGGTTTTTACACTGGATCGTCACCTGCGAGACGAGGGCGCGCACCTCCACACCCTCACCTAAGGCCTGTTTTGCCAGGTCTCTATACGCCGGGCCCTTAAGCGTTGTCGCTTTTTTAAGCTCCAGGAGCATTTCGCCGGTGCGGGTACGGCGTATACTCCGCACGTCGGCGCCTAGGCCTGCCAGTTTAGCGTCCCCGCGCATCGCTTTCAAGACCTCGGAGTACTTTGACGCCTCGGTCTTAACGATGAGGGCCTCTCCGCGGTTACGCTTGCGGGCCACCTGTCGCTTATCTTTTTCTTTTTTAGTTTTATTTCTCTTTTTCCTCACTTTATTCCATGGGGCTTCCCTGCCCCGCCTGGGGTCATCGCTTGTCCCCCTCCTAGCACTGGCATCTGCCTCCGTGCTGGTTATGGCTGTTGTTGTCTTTTTTTTTTTTTTTTTAGACGGGATGGAAAATCTGCAACCAGACACCTGAAGAACTCAGGGTGTGGGGATGAGGGTGCCAACTCCTCGACCCACTAAAAACCCACCCGTGCCTTTAGCCCTGGTCCCTCCCCGGAACCACCTTTCGGTATTACTTCGGGGAGGGGGCTATTGTGCTTGTTAAGCACCCACTATGTCTAACTACTTAGGGCTTTAGTAGTTAGGTGGTCCCTGCGACCTGCCTTTGGTCGTTTCGCCATTTTTGTTGGAGATCAAGGACGATCTGGGAGGCTGCTACGCATACCGCGTCCCAGACGTCCCGGTCTTGACACATCCTCTGGACCAAGTTATCCGGAGTCGTGTCGCGACCGCATACGGCCATCATGCCGGATCTCGCGCCGTCGAAGCGAGGACATGCGAAAAACACATGTTCTGCAGTTTCTTCGACTCCCGCGCACTCACTGCATGCGGAGGACTGTGCATGCCCATATTTATGCAGGTATTGTCTAAAACAGCCGTGGCCAGACAATATCTGCGTTAAGTGGAAGTTCACTTCACCGTGTCGCCTACCGACCCACCCGGTTAATTCCGGGATTAGTCGGTGGGTCCACCGACCTTTGGTGGAGTTGTTCCATTCCCTCTGCCACTTAACCATGGATGCGGCTCTAGTGGTCTTTCGGATACCTCTTGTTCCACGTTGCTCGAAGCACTCTACGTCCTCTTTTATGACGATGCCTATTGGCATCATCCCCGCTAGGACGCAGACCGCGTCGCGTGATACCGTTCGGTATGCACTCACCACTCTTAGGCACATAAGCCTGTGTGTACTCTCGAGCTTATTTGCGTAGCTCTTGGTACTCAAGGCGGTGATCCATGCCGGCCCGCCGTACCTAAGTATGGACAGGGCGACACTGGCCAGGAGTTTACGCTTACTCCCTTGCACCGCCGAGCTATTCGACATCATGCGGGATAATGCCGATATAGCCATAGAGGCTTTCTTGCAAGCGTAATCGACGTGACTGACAAAGGACAGCTTGTCGTCGATCATAACCCCAAGATACCTCAAGAACCTCTTCGATTCTACTGTGCAGTTACCTGCACTAATCGTCGCATGTTGCTCCGATTTTCGATTGTTCACCACCGTGACCTCGGTCTTATGGTGGGCTAGCTCCAATTGCCTGGAGCTCATCCATCTCTCCACAATGCCAATGGAGTGTGAGGCCGTTAACTCGACCTCCTCGATGGATTCACCACATATCTCCAGGGTGATATCGTCTGCGAACCCGACGATCTTTACCCCGCTCGGGAACTCAAGCCGCAGTACCTCGTCGTACATCGTGTTCCATAACACCGGACCCAGGATCGAACCTTGCGGGACGCCTGCGGTGATCTGCACACGTTTCTGGCCTGCCTCTGTATTATATACCAGTACGCGATTCTGGAAGTAGCTTCCGAGAATCTTGTACAGGTACCCAGGAACCTGAAGGCGTTGGAGCGAGTCGGCGATAGCCGCCCAACTGGCGCTATTGAACGCATTCCTCACGTCAAGGGTGACCACCGCACAGTATCGTACTCCTCGCCTCTTGCGCTGGATTGCCACCTCGGCCGTCTTAGTGACGGACAGGATGGCATCCACCGTCGACTTCCCTTTACGGAAGCCAAACTGATTACTTGACAGACCGCGTATACCCTCCGTGTATGTTGTCAGTCTGTTGAGGATTACCCTCTCGAGCACCTTACCCGCTGTATCCAACAGACATATTGGTCTATATGCCGATGGATCTCCTGGTGGCTTCCCTGTCTTTGGTAGCAACACAAGGGTCTGAATTTTCCAGGCGTCCGGGAAGACGCCCTCGTCCAGACACTTTTGCATCACCACCCTGAACATTTCGGGATCCAGCAAGATAGCCGTCTTGATGGCCAGGTTCGGAATACCATCCGGTCCCGGCGCTTTGTTCACCTTTAGCGACTTTGCTATCGCAATGAGTTCATCATTCGTCACCGTCGCCTCGTCGCCGACCCCCGTTGTGCCGTTGTCGGTGCCCACGTGGTCACGGGTGTTCGGCTGAGCCGTCCACCCTTCCGTCGCTATGACAGCGTTAAGGTCTGGGATACTGGAACGCTGGTCATGGGACACGTCTACGGCGGCGGGGGGCCATGGACTTGGGTCGTGGCTCGGAAAGAGTCCCCCAACGATCACCTGCAGCAGCTCTGGTGAACGCTCGGTTGGAGCCGCCGATCCTCTGGTTTTGGCCATTACAACCCGGTAGGCGTCACCCCACGGATTCGTATGCCGCCTTCATACACCCCCCCCAGCAGCCCCCCCTGCTGGCCTTTTTTTCCCCCTTTTTTGGGCCTTCGGCGGCGATGGCCCCCCTCTCCTCTTTATTTTTTTCGCTGCTGGCCGCCCTTTTTTCTCCCCCCTTTTTTTTGGGGGGCATTTTTTTCGGGGGGGGGGGAGAGACCCTGTACAAAAAAACCCCGGCGATTTTCCATTCCTCGGTTTGATTCCCCTCGGCATGGTCGCATCGCACGCTCGTGTAAGTGTCATAACGAGTCTTTCGCCGCAAGGTTCCTGGGTTTCGCGTAAGTTTCGTTCCCTCTCAAGCGCCTCTTTAAAAACCTCTACATCAAAGTAGGACGTCCTCCATCTGCGGGCGAATGGAGTGGATGCTCCTCCTTCCGCACGCTGCCTTGTATTGTGGACGATACAATAACGTACCGCCAAGTGGTCGCTATGGGTGTAGCCATCATCCACCCTCCAATTGCTAATTAGCCCAGGACTGCTAAATGTTATATCGATAATCGATTCCGCTCCATTTCTATGGTAGGTACTCTTGGTACCCACGTTGGCTAGGTCTACATTGAGCCTAGCCAAGGCCTCCAGAAGAATCTGGCCCCTAGGGTTGGTAAGGCGGCTCCCCCACTCGAGCGCCCAAGCGTTGAAGTCCCCCGCTATTACCAACGGGTTCAGGCCAGTTAGCTCCGTTGTCATCCGATCAAGCATATTGGAAAACTGTTCGATCGACCACCTTGGCGGTGCGTAGCAGCTGCAGAAGAACACTCCATTCACTTTTACAACCACGAAGCCTTCGTTTGTGTTGGACACAACCTCCTGAACCGGGTACTTACCCGTCGTCCATAATGCCGCCATATTAGCCCTGTCCGCAAACCAGTTCCCGTTGCCGGGTGGGATGCGGTATGGGTCAGAAATTATGGCGATATCCGATGCCGACTCGCTAACTGTCTGACACAGCAGTTGCTGGGCTGCCTCACAATGGTTCAGGTTTAGTTGGGTTACCTGCATTACGGTTGGCTCGTTGGTATACCCTTAGCGGCCGGGCACTTGGCCCCCCCATGACGTGCTTATCGTCCGGTTTCCCGGCGCACATCAAGCATTTGGGGGGACCTTTGCAATCCCGCGCCTTGTGGCTAGTGCTGCCACACCTTCTGCACATGTTGCTCCTATCTGGGCCTTTGCATTCCCAGGACATGTGCCCGCTCTCTAGGCATCTGAAACATGCCTTCGGCGGCTGGTGCAGGCTTAGTGGGCATATTGACCATCCCACCTTCACCTTCGCCACTTTCAACGCCGCGTCTGCGTCGACTGCCGCTACCCTCAGGGTTGCCACCTGGGTCCCGAGTGTACCCTTCCTCAGACGTATGTCTGCGGCGGCAACCTCGACCTTGCACTGTTCCTTCAGTGCAGTGGAGATCTCGTCTGCCTCGGTGATCTCATCCAGGTTTTTACACTGGATCGTCACCAGCGAGACGAGGGCGCGCACCTCCACACCCTCACCTAAGACCTGTTTTGCCAGGTCTCTATACGCCGGGCCCTTAAGCGTTGTCGCTTTTTTAAGCTCCAGGAGCATTTCGCCGGTGCGGGTACGGCGTATACTCCGCACATCGGTGCCTAGGCCTGCCAGTTTAGCATCCCCGCGCATCGCTTTCAAGACCTCGGAGTACTTAGACGCCTCAGTCTTAACGATGAGGTTACGCTTGCGTGCCACCTGTCGCTTATCTTTTTCTTTTCTTGTTTTACTCCTCTTTTTTCTCACTTTATTCCATGGGGCTTTCCTGCCCCGCCTGGGGTCATCGCTTGTCCCCCTCCTAGCACTGGCATCTGCCTCCGTGCTGGTTATGGCTGTTGTTGTCGTTGGGGCCCTGCCGCTCGGGCCCCCTTCGGCGCTTGAGGCAAGATGCGCTTCTTAAAAGCGCCGGGTGCCGTCTCGCCCAGGGAATGCCTAGCCCGCTTGGAGGTCCCCGCCCCCATAGATAGGGTGGACTCTCCAACGGAGACGGATGGTTCCGTCTGCGTTTGCTTCGAGGCAATGTCCCTCGCCCTTTCGGTGGCCGCTAGCCGTGCCAACTCCTTGGCACTTTGCTCGGCTAGCAGTTTGGCCTCCAGCTCCTCCCTCTCCTTGCATGCAGCCTGCACTGTCATGCGTAGCCTAAGAAGGCTCAAGGTCTTTCGCAATGTTGTTGCGCGACGACGTAAAGTCGATGATCGCATCCAACTGCTCCGAGACCTCCATCACCTTAGGAAGGGTTTCCCGCATCCTATCCATGGCCCGGATGAGTCCTGGCCCATCCATGGCCACGCCAAGCTTGGTGCCACCTGCCTCCGATGCCGTAGCACTACCGCAGGTGTCGCTCACGCCCGATTCCACCGTTTTACGCGGTGGGGACCTCACTAGGCCGCCTTTAGCGAACGGATTCGCTCTCTCTTGGGTCTTTTTTGTTTCCTCCATGTTGTTGGGTCCCCCTCCAGCCGCTATCCACGCTGGGTGTGGGTGTGTGTGTGTGTGTGTGGGTGTAAGGTGTGTGTGTGGGTGTGTGTGGACCACTACCTAAAAGCAGTAAGTATGCGCACTCTCGACGGTGTACAACATGCGTCGAATTCGAATGCCACGACCTAACATTGAGCTACTAGGGGAAACCGGAGTTGCCCAGGAATACGCGCAACAGCTAGAAGCAGCCCTACCAACGGAAGAGCAGCTTGGCGCAGCTACTCTTGAGGATGGCTGGAGAAATATTGGAACCGCCATTGGTTGCACTGCAATAGTGACACTATTGCACCGAATCGAAAAAATGACTGGTTTGATGGCGAATGCTGGTTTGATGAAAGTTAGTAGAGGAGAAGAATGCAGCACGGGCGAGAATGCTGCAACACCGTACAAAAGCGAATATGAAACGATATAGACAGGCACGGAACAGGTAAAATTCTATTCTTCGAACGAAAAAGGGCCAGGGGGAAGATCGAGACCGCGAAACAATGGAAGCACTGTACCGTGCTAACGACACACGCAAATTCTACGAGAAGGTGAACAGCTCGCGCAAAGGCTACGTACCACAAGCCGATATGTGCAGAGACCTGAAAGGTATCCTTCTCACAGAAGAGTGTGAGGTGATTGAAAGGTGGAAGCAGTACTTCGACGGGCACCTGAACGGCAATGTTGCAGCGAACGAAAGTGGCACGGTAATAAATCTAGAAACACGCGCAGAAGATAAGAGTATCCCGACCCCAACCCTTCAGGAAGTTGAGGAGGAAATTGGTTGGTTGAAAAACAACAAAGCTGCTGGTGTTGACCAGCTCCCAAGCGAGCTATTAAAATACGGTGGTGAAGCACTGCCAGGGCGCTGCACTGGGTTTGGGATTTGGGAGGACGAATATTTACCGGAGGATTAGATGGAAGGAATAGTGTGTCCCATCTATAAAAAGGGCAACAAGCTGGATTGCTGCAATTATCGTGCAATCACGCCTCTGAGCGCCGCCTACAAGTTGCTCTCTCAAATTTCATGCCACCGCCACCGCATTTTCGCGATTCGGCAAGTGCTGCAGAAATGTTGCGAATATAACGTGCCCACACACAATATTTTCATCGATTTCAAATCAGCTTCTGATACAATCGATCAAGACCAGCTAGAGCGAGTGATGTGTGTCGTCCAAGTATCAGGTACACCCTCGAGTTCCTTCGAATTTTGGAGAGAGTTACGACAAGGTGAAAGATTGTCGTGTTTGTTGTTTAACATTGCATTGGAGGGTGTGATTCAAAGAGCTGGGATAGACACGAGTGGCACGATCTTCAGGAAGTCCGTCCAACTCTTTGGGTTCGCCGACGACGTTGATATCGTAGCACGTAACTTTGAGACGATGGCGAAAACGTACATCAGACTTAAGACTGAGGCTGGTAGGATTGGGTTTATGATTAATGCGTTGAAAACAAAATACATGAGGGGAAGGCTTCTCACGAGAAGACAATGTTAGCCTCCTACCACGAGTTCAGATCGACGGTGATGAAATCGAGGTAGTAGACGAATTCGTGTATCTGGGTTCATTGGTGACCGCCGATAACGACACCAGCAGAGAAATTTTAAGGCGCATTATGGCTGGCAACTTTGGACTCCGAAGGACGCTAAGATTGAACAAAGTTCGCCGAATTACAAAGTTGACTATCTACAAGACATTAATTAGACCGGTAGCTCTCTTCGGCCACAAAACATGGACATTACTAGTCGAGGACCAACGCGCCCTTGGTGTCTTTGAACGGAAGGTGCTGCGTACGATCCACGGTGGAGTGCAGATGAAAGACGGAACGTGGAGGAGGCGAATGAACCACGAATTGCATCAGTTGCTGCGAGAACCTCCCATCGTACACATCGCTAAAATCGGTCGAATACGATCCCTCTCGCGGGTCAAATTTTTCACCTTGTCGACGGTGAGTGGGCTTATCTCATGCTATAAACATATATGTGAGACCAAGAATTTAACCAGTAGTGAAAATATCACATATTCTGCACATTTATTTCACTGCCACGTCGTAGAACGTTTATATACAGGCACTAACATCAGGTGTGATACTGGCGGGTTATGTCGCAATTCACTCTTAGACTTCTTACTTTCAAAGAAAGGGAAACGACTAAAAGTACACTTTTCATTTTCGTGGCAACTTATGTTGTTGTTTATCCATTTGTATTATGGAACAAATAACCAAAATACCTGATTTGCTCATTGTATAATAAGGAACGTAATTGCAAGTTTTCTAAAAGGGTGAATGTTTTGATCATGATATACTCGTCCGCTGTCCTCGATATACTCGTCATCGTCGCCAGGAACAAATCGTTTGATGTACTCCGCACACGTTGAGGTCCGGTTCGGCCCTTCATGTAGGCCGACTTTTTCGACATCGTAGTGGTCGTTTCGTTTCTGTTTCGTTACACGATAAGGTCCGAAGAACCTCTTGGCTATCTTCAAATGGCTTCCAAATTGAGTCCTGCTGATGGCAACCAAATCGCCAACTTCTTAGATGCTGCCCCCCCTACGCTTGCGATCGAACTGCCGTTTACAATTCTGCTGCTCCTCAGATATCTTAAGTCGCGCCTCAGTATGCTGCTTCTCTCGCTCTTCGTCGAACAACTGCACATTTTCTTGCGACACTACTTCGGACAACCGCACATCTTCTGTGCATCTCATTTTAACACCGAACAGCAACTAGAATGGGCTCCGGTCAATAGAGCGTTGATCAGAGTTGTTCAAATAGCGCTGCAAGCACCCTACGTCGCGGTACCAGCTCTTTGGGTTCTCGATCGACAGTTTTGCTAAAGCTGGAACAATAATACCATGGGCTCTTCCAACCTGTCCGTTCCCGCGGGGAGCCCCAGTACTCGTTCAAATATGCTGGATCCCTTCACGTTCACAGTACTCCTGAAACATGGCCGAAGTAAAAGCTGCTCCTCGATCGGAAATGATCCTAGCGGGATTCCCAAAGCAAACTTTTTGCACTTCCAACTTCTGTATGACCTCTTCGGTTGTTGTTGATTTCACCGGGTAAATCCAGACAAACTTGGTGAATGCATCCACAATAGTAAACAAGTAAGGATAGTTTTTCTTAGATGCCGTAAGTGGGCCAAGATGATCCACATGATATGTTGATAGAGGAAAGTCATCTTTGGGGATAAGGTGAAGCAGCCCTTCTTTTCTCCCAGCCTTTCGAGCCGCAAAGATGCATGGGATGCAGTTTTCGGTGAACCGTTCTAATTTTGTTTCCAAACCTCCGATCCAGTACTCGCGCTGAATAAGTTCTTTCATCTTCTTCACCTTGAAATGTCCTTGGTCATGAACTTGGCGAATCACAGAATTTTGCATCATATCCGGCACTACCAGAAGTTAATCACCAGCATACTGTTTGTAGACCACTCCATGGTCCAAGAAAAAGTCACCGTGCTCGCCATTCTCTAGAATCTTCATTATTACTTGTAGTCTTGGATCGTTGCGTTGGTTTACTTTCAATTGCTCGATCACGCTGCTCTGAAGAAGGTATACCACTGGGCTGCGACTTAAAGCGTCCACATACGCACACTTGGGCGATGCTCTAGTGTATAGTCATACTCTTCCAATAAAAGTGCCGACCCTGCGATTCTTGGAGCAATATCTTTTTTCTCCATCGTCATTTTGAACGCAGAGCAATCAGTCACAATCTTGAACGATGCTCCAAGTAGGTAGACTCGAAAAAATTTCAAAGCTGATACAATTGCTAGGACTTCGAGTTCATAGCTCGGGTAGTTCGCTTGTGCAGGCAATGTTTTTCTGCTGTAGTAGTAGATTGGATGGAAATTATCATCTACCACTGATTTCTGCAATAAAATTGCCCCATACCCGATCTTGCTAGCATCCGTGTGCCATTCCGTCACCGCTTGCGAATGATACAACGCTAATGTTGGTCTATTCGATAGAGCCTCTTTTAACTGCTCAATAGATCATTTTTGCTCTGAACCAAACTCGAAAACAGCATCGTTTCTCGGCAAATCGGTCAATGGTTTTGCGATGGTAGAATAGTTTTGTATGAACTTCCTGAAGTATCCAGTCAGTCCCAGAAAGCGCTGAATTAAATTGAAAGTTTTAGGATCTGGGAAATTTTTCACTGCTGTAGTCTTATTTGCCGTTGGTGTTATCGACCCATCTTCGACTTCATATCCCAGGTACTCTATTTTCCGCATGAGAAACTGACATTTCGACCACTTTACCTTCAACCCATATTGCTGTGCTACTGCTAACACCATCGACAACTTTTCCAACGCCTCTTGTTCGTCTTTTGCAGGGATTAGAAGGTCGTCATTGTAGACAACAACCACTTTCCTTCTGATCAGATCCCAAAAATTATCGTTTATATACCGCTGGAACACGGTCGGAGAGGTACATAGTTCAAATGGTGTAGCTAGGAACTCATACTGTCCAAAAAGGGTTACGAAAGACGTAAATTTACGACTACTTTCGTCTACCGGAACGTGGAAAAGCCATTCTCCAGATCTCAAGTTGAGAACACCCTAGCTTCATGTAAGTCATCCAAGATATCTTCGATTAGCGGTAGAGGAAAATGATCACGAACTATAACTTTATTTAATCGCCGGTAATCGACACAAAGTCTTCTCGATTCATCTTTCTTGTGGGCTAGCATGATGGGGCTGCTGAACTCCGATGTGCTCGGTTGAATGATGCCGTCGTTCAGCCATTGATCTACCTGCTTCTGAGCAATTTCCTTCTCCAATGGTACTAGGCGTCGCGGAAGTTGTTGGATCGGGGTCTCATCTTTCAATACGATCTTCAATTAACGTCCGATGTCCCCGACATGCAAGGGTTGTAGCTGCTTACCAGATTCAGTGTTCGTTCTCTAATGGACGTATCTACTCTTTGCGAAAATGGGTCATCTGGAGTTACAGGCGTAGTATCTATACAATGCACAAAGTTATCCTCTTTAGCGTAGAATCTCGATCCTGCTACCGAAACCTTCACATCACCATAAAGTAGCAAATTGCGTCCAAGCAGCAATTTCATAGTCGTGTGCTCCATTGACATTACACAAAATTTCAGTGGCATTACAGTTTCAGCTATCACGGTCGTCCCCAAACTCCAGACGGGACCGCTGAGTGTCTGTAACTCCTGCTTTTCATTTCCATTCAATGATAGATTCAGTCTTTCATGAACGTCCACACGAATCAAGGAAACTGCAGCACCGCAATCAAAAAACACATGCTTATGCTCAGTACCGACCGTAACAGGCAAAAATGTCCCCGCATCCACAACAGACTTTGCATTATACAATTTAACTGATCGCTTATCATTCGGGCAGTCCCGCATAATATGCCCTGGTTCCTGACATTTGTAGCAAACGGGGCGTCTGACTTCTGTCGCACCACTCCTTGGGCGATTTTCACCATCACGAGTTCCATATCTGTTGTGGCTCCGGTCCGATCTATTTGTAGAAGAACTTTTACTGTTTTTGATGTTTTGGTAGATTCGTAGCCTTTCCTTAAACTCGTTCACTGTTTTTGCGCCGTATAACACTGTTTTATCGGCGCTTCCATCTGTTATGCCGTTCACTGTGTACGATATAATCGCTTCTGCTTCCAGATCAGCTTTTGCACCGTGCTCCCTCATCACCAAATAATACTCAAAAACTGTTTCTGTAGCATCTTTTTTACGACTTCTAAGTTGTTCGTTTATCACCGCACTGTTCTCACGACAATGGAACTCTTCCACAAGAAAATCCTTCAGTGCGTTCCAGTTCGTAACGTGACGCACTGTATTTAACGACGATTTTGCTAAACCTCTCTGTTTTCTTTTCGCCACGACATACTTTCGTAAATCCGACAGCCCGATCGACTCGGCAATTTCCACAAAATCTTGAATCCACTTTAGAACCAGATAAAAGTCGCTACCCAAAAACTCGTTAAACGCAGATTCAACTTCCGAAACAGTCAAGTTAGCGGTTCCCATTAAATTAGCTTCGCCACGTGAGCTTCCGATTTCACTACCTCGGGAAATCTGACTATTTACTGACCCATGCTCGCTATAACCGTCCAAATTGTACTCGATTTCGCCGTACCAATGATCACGCAAGCGGCCACTGCCACTAGGGGCGTTCCGATGTGATGTGCTCGACACTTGTGGCGGGTAAGCACAAAGTTCGCCGATTACGCTGTTGAGTCTATAGTTCTCTGCTCGTAGCATATTCACTTCACCTCGCCTTTCTTCTAACTGGGTAGTCACGTTTGCCAGCATCATATTGGAGAAATTAAGCTGGTCCAACAGTCGCGCAAATGCATTATCATTGGGGTTTGAATGCTGTTGGGGCACATAAGAAGGGGGAGGAGGGGGATTCAAACCGTTCTGCGGAGGATTCATTTTTGGTAGTTCACAATAGCTTGCTGAAATTAGTTCGCTGGTGTGTGGATTATTTTTTATTGGTATTAGCTGCAGTCATATTTGTTTCTATAGTTCTCTCTTCTAGGAAAGATCACTCAACTAATGCATGGGTTGACTCACTAGGCTCAATTTTCTATTGTTTGCAAATTGGTGATAAATTTCCACTATCTCTTGTTTTCTTCGACCTTCATATGACCTTCACTCAACTCGACTTCAATTTGATTTTCAAGCCTAGGTTTACACTGTATCAATTTATCTCCTACTCTGCTGATCACTCGACAATCCGATCACTGTCGGCACATATGGGTCATGTGTATCGCGTATCCCGGACGAGCCCCCAATTTTGTGAGTTTTTAAAAGGATTTCCACCGCAGACCACAGCTGACCACTATTTCGGATCTTCTCAGCAAAGAAACAGGCTTCTACTTCATATATAATTAACTTTAATAATCGAATAATCACGCAGCAAGGACCGATCTCTTGCCATATCAATGAAGTACTAACTCTTACAATCTATACAATGTGAGATCTATCCAAAGAGAGTCTCCAAACAGTTATTCAAAATTTAATCATACACTAGCAATGTCCACTATTCTTTTTCATTCGACATGTATGTTTCAATGGAACAGTACAGCCTGGATAATCATAAAAACTAGGGAAATAAAACTAAATAGCTCGGGGCTGTAGAAAGAACGCCATTGACATAAGACAACCTGACTGACTGATCCTTATAACACACTTTAAAATGGAAGCTCATTTCATACTAATTCAAACTTTTAGGATTATTATTAGAAGGTACAGTGCTGTAAATAGCCAACATAGGCGCACCATTGCAATTGAGGGTTGTCTAGAAATATCATTCGCTGTATGAACAATAAATATTATGCATACTCTTGTTGCAATACTTCTTGGGGTTGACTTCAGTACTACTAGTTGTCAACATAGACTACATCAAAAGCCTGAATGTCATCCCTAAGAATTATTGTTTGGCAATATACATGTCTTTTTGAAATCTAGTTACTACTGCATACGGCCTGGAGATGACTTCATCACTTATTTATTTTTATTTTATTTTTTTTTTATTTTATTTATTTCGTCAACCATTTGTAGACTAGTACATAGACAATTAGCTTTTTTCTTAACTATACATAAATATAAAAATTAATTAGTTTTGTATCCTCAGGGACTTAAAATACTGTTTCAATTTATACCGAGATATTGTAAAGTCAATGGCTTCACAGTGTTGATTATAGGAATCCATCATGCTATTTATTGGTCCATTTTTAGCATATTCCGTGCGATGATGGTTTAGAGCAAATAAATTACGATTTCGAAGTCGTCTACTTGGTGCATAAAAATTTAATTTAGAAAGTAGTTCGGCTGATTCAACACGCTGCGAAACGATATCGTTTACAAATGAAACCATCGCATATTCTCGTCGTTCTTTCAAAGTTTGGATGTCAATCAACATGCAGCGAGCTTCATATGATGGAAGACGATATGAGGCCCAGCCTAGCTTACGAAGAGCATATAATAGAAATTGCTTTTGTACTGATTCTATTCTTTCTTCATGTATACCTGGACGAGGAGACCACACAATGCTGCAATATTCCAGTATAGACCTCACATAGGCAATATATAGAGTTTTAATAGTGTACGGGTCTTGAAAGTTGTAGCAGAAGCGTTTAATAAACCCTAACATGCTATTTGCCTTGTGTATGATAGTGTTGTAGTGGTCTATAAAATTAAGTTTAGAGTCTAAGATAATTCCTAAATCCCTCACTTTTTCAAACTTTTCTACATTCTGATTTCCTAATGCAATTACAATGTTGGTTGTTGTTAATTTTCTGCTAAAAGATATTAAATTGCATTTTTTTACATTCAGTTCCAATAAGCTTTTCTTACACCAGATGTAGAATGTATGAATTTCATACTGGAATATATTGATGTCTTCTTTATTTTTGATTTCCAAGTACAGCTTCATGTCGTCGGCATAAATTAGCACTTTCAGATTTTTGAGGACGAAGGAAATGTCGTTGACGTATAAAATAAAAAGAAGTGGTCCTAAATGGGAGCCTTGGGGGACTCCTGAGGTAACTTGAATGGGATTTGATTTCTTTTCATTGAATTTTATTATTTGTTGCCGGTTAGTTAAATATGATTCAAGCCACTTCAAGAGTCCAGACTCAATTCCAATTTTTTGCAGTTTGAAAAGTAACATTGGTATGTCAACACGATCAAGTGCCTTGCTAAAGTCTGTGTAAAGAGCTTCAACATGGTTCCCATTATCCATTGCATTCAGTGAATAATTTACAAATTCTAGTAAGTTCGTGGATGTTGAGCGGCCTTTGAAAAAACCGTGTTGTTTGTCTGTTATTCGATTTTTGATTTGAAGAAATAATGTTTTATTGACAATTGCCTCGAAAAGTTTGGGAATGCAAGAGATAATAGCGATTCGACGATAATTACGTATGTCAGATTTTCGGCCAGATTTGAAAATAGGCACTAAGAATGAATTTTTCCATATTGTTGGGAAAATTCCTGATTCCAGTGACATATTAAAAAGCCAAAACAAAGGAGATGTAAATTCCTTCGCAAGATTCTTCATAAATACTGGAGGAATTCCATCAGGTCCAGGGCCTTTTGAGGGGTCTAAATTTTTTAAACCCTGCAAAATATCCTGAACCTGAAGTTGTTTGACACCAATATTCCTTGGATATTCTGAATAAAATGCAAAGTAATCGCGGTCGCGATCTTCTTCCGAATAAGTCGTGTAGATTTCTTGAAAAAAATTTGAAAATAGTTTGCAGATTTTTTCCGAGTTATCGCCAACCTGTTCGTCAAGATGCATTGTTGATGGAAAATTGTCTGATTTTAATTTTGTTTTGACGTAATTAAAGAAGTTCTTTGGACAGGACTTAATTTCAAGCTCAGTTTTTGCATTAAATACTTCAAATGCATTACTGATTGCCAAGTTCAATTGATCGCATATTTCCAAGTAAGTTGCTAAATGTTCACTGCTTTTGTGTTTTTTGTAAATTTTGTGGGCTTTTTGTTTGCGATTCTTTATACTTTTGATTTCTCTGTTAAACCAGACTGGATGTTTAGTGTTTCCGTGACGTCGTTTTTTATTTAATGGAATCTCTTGTGAGATGATGTTGGATAGGATTTCGTAGAAGACGCCAACAGATGATTCGACATTTCCTTCGTCCCTAAAAATTTGTTGCCAGTTGATACAGTTTAATTTGTTTTTTATATTCTCATAGTTCGCGAGCTTGTATTCAAAAACTTCTTCATATTCGAAGTCGTTGGGTCTTTGATATTCATGTATGAATAGGGAATATTCAATTGCTGTGTGAAACTTTTTGTTTTTCCATAATGGGTTCAATGATTCGGTCACACAGAAATCTTCATGAATATTCGTTAAAAGGAGGTCTAGATAGCAATTTCCTTGGTTTTTTACATGGTTAATTTGATTCAGACCTAATTTAGCAATTTCATCAAACATGAAATGTAAAGTGATATTATCTCCAACGAAAACGAAGGATGTTTTCATTTTCAGAGTCTAAAATGAAGTCGGCGTTGTTTTGATTAAAGTCCCCATAGATGTGAACTTTTACTTCAGGAGGGAGTTCAGATAATATTTTTTCTGCGCATTTGAAAAACTTTTCATATGTAATTTTATTAGCATTAAGTGGTGGAAAATACACAGAGGCTAACACGTGTGTTTCACCTGCTATGAAAGATTTCACCCATACATGCTCAAATTCATTAAATTTTGTAGTTGTAATAATTTCTGAATTAAAATTGGCAGAAACAGCTATGAGGACTCCACCACCTGATTTCTTCTCAGACTCATGAAGGTTCCTATCGTTTCTAAATACATTATACACACTTCCAAATATTTCTTCACTACTCACGCTTTCGTCCCAGCTAGTTTCAGTTGCCAGAATAACCGAAAAGGACGAACTTAATAAATTATTATAAATTTCTTTCATTTTGGCTGGGCTTTTCATGCGATTAAAATTTTGACAGTAAATCAGAATTTCAGTCGCATTCTGTTTACATGAAGAAATTGTTGAAAGTGCGTCGGTTGACAAAATATTATTATTATCACTATATACCTCTTCATTCATATCTGCTTCCAAAGAAGGCGTCATTACTTCCGAAAATGTGAAGAGGAGTGAAATTTGGTTGTGCTCTCGCGCAGTTGCTGCAGGCGGTGCGTCCGTTCGCTGGACAGGAATCGCTGATAAGTTTCCAGATCGGCTGCTGCTTCAGTTGCATTCATTCCATACTCATGATGAACTTCTGCGAAGATGCGTTGCAGATGGTCTGGGGCCGTTGGAAGGCCTTCGGATGCAAGCAGTATTTTGATGCTTGTTGACGTCATTCCTTCTACGCAGACTGTAGCAGGCTGGTCCTTCATATAGGCAAGGTATAGGCGGACGATTTTCATTATTCTTGGGTCGCGTAGTCTGGCCCGCAAAAAACGTCCGTCCCCTTCCGCCGATTGTTCAGTATGGCGTACAATAGGTGGCCGCATCGGGTCAAGTTCAAATTGCCTGTCTGTGTTCCTAATTGGAGGCAGCATGTTTTGGCTTTGCTGCAGTTCGATATCTTGATTTTGTTGTTGCTGTTGTTGCTGATTTGCTGGATGTTGTTGGTTCGCTGGCTGTGGTTGTTGTTGTTGCTGTCGTTGGTTTGCTGGCTGTGGTTCTTGGTGTTGCTGTTGTTGGTTTGCTGGCTGTGGTTGTTGTTGTTGTTGCTGTTGTTGGTTGTTAGAAGGCAGTAGTAGTGCAGTACTTTCAGCCACTATTTGCCCGATATTTGGTGAATGCTGGCTCTGCTTTTCTGGTTGGTATGGGTTTATTGTTTCACCCTGTATGAAGCTAAACTTTGAAGCCGAGAGTGCTGCAATTGGGTGGTCGGTGGTAGAAGGTGGACCGGCAAATTGAGCTTTAGCTGAGGCCAGTAGCTCTTTGTCTGTACCCAAAGTTCGATTGCCTTCTTGTAGAGTGTTGTTTTGAGCATTTCCTACGGGTTGATGACTGATGATGGGGAAGAGTTGTTGTTTTCTTTTCTATTGAGTTGTCGTTTTCTTCTTTTCCTCCTTTCTCTGGCCTTATCAGCAGCTTTTTCTTGAAGCTGCCGATTGTTAAGCTTCATGTCGTATCCTGACCAGTCCTTCCTCCAGCACCGTTTATTCCCTAAAGTACGCCATCCAGAGACAGGAGGGTCATTTTTTGGTGAAGCTTCGGCACGTAGTTTAGACAATTTGGCTCGACGTTCAGCAAACAGGTCAGCGATGACGTCACTCGTAGTGGTCTGTATGAGCTGTTGTTGTTGTTGCTGTTGCTGTTGCTCTTGCTGTTGCTGCTGCTGCTGCTGCTGTTGATGATGTGACCGTTCAGATGCGGTATTGTTTTCGATTAGAAGACTTTCTGTTAATTCCTCCTCCAAAGTTTTCTGTTGGGGTGCGGTGACAAGAGATGAATTTGACTTAGGGGTTGTAATAGCCGCAGCCACAAATTTAACTTCATCGAGGATTTCATGAAGTTCTGACTCTTGACTGAAGTGAGTCAGTGATGTAGTTAATGATTCGGCGCTTTTCGTTAAAAGTGCCATGTCGTTTTGTAGGCTAGTGAGCCGTTCGTCTAGGATACTGTTAATTCTTTGTGACATAATCGAATTTGAATTATCGATGCCGGTTAATGTTAAAGCCATACGTGAGTCACACGACTTCATATGGTGGTCGATTGAGGTGCTTACGACTTCATGGCTTTTGTTGACCTTAGTCAGCGTTTCCTTTACTTCATTGAAAAAGTGGTCAAGGTTGTCAAATAAAATTGACACAGCGGAGAACTTTTTCAGGTCAGCAGCAATGTGCTGATTTGAGTCATTCTGGGAGCGGATGGCTTTCAGAAGTTCTTCTTGATGATGCAGCATTAAACGCACATCGGTTTCCTTGCGTAGAATTTCCTGACAGTCGGTACACATGGGAACCACATATTGAGTAATAAATCGCTCCCGGGTCCGTTGCACTCCAATACAGGCAGCATGGTATGTTCTGCTGCAGTATTCGCACTTCCAAAGAAGGTGGTCGTCATTTGTGGTACACGATTTGACACCGCACGGCATTATGATTAGTAGTTAATGTTCGACGCGACACAAAAAGCCGGCAAAAACCACGCGCGATGTTATGATTTAACGGAAAAAATAAAAATAAAATAAATTGAAGGTACAGGCGAAGCACGAGAAGCGCACGACGCAACGTTGTCAAGAGTTAAAAAAGTATATATACAAATTTAATTACGGACCGTACTTGAAACACGTCCGCCCTCGACGACGGTTAAAAAACTACACTGGGGCTATTAACTTAGACGGCACTTTGCCCCGGATTATCATCTCCAGCAAACATTAGAAATCATTAAACAAAGCTCGTTACATCTAGGATAGCGTATTAATTTGAGCTTCCATTTTACGACTGCTTAACAAAACATCATCGCGGGAAAATTGAAACTGAAATTTTGAAAAATACTACGGTCCAATACTACGGTCCAATACCAATCGGTCCAAAGGTATTGGTCGTAGTAGAGGTGACGTTGGGAAAGGGTCTAGTCTCGATAACCAAGCTGTCACGCAGCTCCAGCTAGATACCCTCAAAAAAAAAAGATGAAATTCGAACTGGTGCAAAATATGGAATGCAGACCAAGCAAAAGTCCATAGAAAAGTCTCAAAAATGAAACAAAATTGAATAAGTATTCTCCACTGGCTGGGTCAACCGATTGCATAACCAATGGCTGCAATTTGCTTGCCACCGCCAGCAACTAACCTAATCTACTATCTGCAACTAATCCACTATGTACAACTAGGAACTACCACGAACCTAACCTATTCCCTACACTAGATATATGTACACATGGTTGGTCTGCCGTGTCTCAGTTCGGCTCGAGTTAACTGTTGATAATATTTCATTTGTTGAATGTCCAACGCGCTTGCGACGGTGAATGCGACCGACTGAGAACTGCAATTCGGCGCGAATTGAGAGGAAATTTGACTTCAAATTAACCTTTTCTCTTGTTGCTACGTTGCAGCGTAGAGCCGATATAAATCACTGACAGCTGCTCGCCTTGCCGGGCCCGTTTTATATAATGGCATCGAGTAGGGTATCAACAAAGGCAATGCGAATCAAATTTTACAAAAGGGGCGGGCCTCAGTTGTTGCGCCAGACACCAGCGTGGAAATGGAATCATTAGTTTTCATTAGCGCGACAGGGGCACATTATAATCATTAGTTTTCAGTGGCGCTACAGAGGTTTCGGAGGTTAAATTCGCATCTTCTCACCCCAGGCAACAGAAAAACGGCCCTTGTCAGGGCCTCAAAACCCCATCCAAAGAGAGTTGAGATATGGAAAAACTTACTTCTGAAACTGCAAAACAATTAGAGTTAGTAAATATTGGTCAGAAATATTAGAGCTCACATTTGAAAACTACCAGCAACTAACCTAATCTATTATCTGCAACTAATCCACTATGTACCTATGTACAACTAGCAATCACAAAGAACCTAACCTGCCCCCTACACTGAATATGTGTACACATGGTCGGTCTGCCGTGTTGCAGTGCTGCTCGAAATAATTGTTAATAATATTTCGTTTATTGAATGTCCTACGTGCTTGCTAATGCTAACATGGCAAATATTTATATAAGATTTATATAAGGATACTAAGCAAAATTTTCGCCATTTTCTCCGGGACGCCGCTTTTCAAGCAACGCTATGTTGAGCCGGTACGTGGTAATGAAAATGGTGATGGTAATGACCATTATGAAGATTTGAAAAATTTGAAGACTTTTGTCACATGTATAGCGCTAGAACTTATTATTATGACGGAAAACTATCAGCTTATTATTGCGTATATACTAATTTCCATTGCTTTTTTTGAGAGTTATACCGGTAATTATACCGGAATTATTGAAAGTGAATTATCAATTTTTTATTGCTATTTTAAGCACTAGAGTGCGAATTGTTATTTTTTCGTTGGCACAGTGTTTAATAATTTAGTGGCCATTTCACATATTTGTATTGCTAAATATTCATTAATTAGTGCCAGTATATATTTTAGTCTAGCGTATGATTGTACTTGCCACACAATCATACTAATGCAAAAATGGTACTTGGCATCGAATGCTCTTAATTAATAACTGTTGAAGTGCATTTAGAACACTAAGTTGAGAGCAAGCAATAAGCTTATTGTGAAAGCAATAAGTTTGAAATGCTGAGCATGAGCATGATTTTGACCGGTTTAAACCAACAGTAAGGATGCTATTGGGACCACTCACAAAATGTGATAGTGGTTTTTCATTGGGAAACTAGGAGATGTTTTATAATGCTGCAAAGCCGATTTGGACCGATTTAAACCAACAGTAAGGATGCTATTGGGGCCACTTACAGAGTGTGATAGTGGTACTTCATTAGGAAAACAAGGTAATTCATCTCACCGCTTGAGAGCCAACTTTAACCGATTCACACCAAAAGGGACAGTGGTTTATTTATTCCAAGTTAGGGTGGCCCGACGAGTATGGCGAACGAATAATTTGGATCACAATTAATTATGTACCTCACTACCGACCCATCTTACCCGGCGAACCACGACTTCTCATGATCACTCGATCACTCGCGCAACGAACAATAGGTAACCGAAACAATATACAAAACGCTACGCCCGATAACAAAATATTGCGGAACAAAATATCGACACAACCGATAATCAACGCAAACCTATTAAAAATAATTTTTATTAATATAGATACAATGGGTAACAATTACCTGTCTTGCTCCACGTCCTTGAGAGCACTTACTACATCACGAGTCGCCTGTACCCAACTCCGGATGTGTCCGTTTTGAGAAATAGAGAAATATTAGATATTGTCTTCAAAATTTGGTAGAAATAAATAATTTCAAATAAATTATTTCAAGCTGAACAACGCATCAGGTCCCAAGCAACATTGAGAGACTCTCCCCGTTGACCCTCTTTCTCGTCAATAGCTTGTCTATTGAACGATTTGCTGATGTTTTTGAATTACACTTTATATTATCGTTATGTGCGTTGAACATACTTGAACATGTTTTTACATAGCCGTAGGAACACAAAGAGAAAGTCGATGAAGAGAGCCTCCCAATGCCACTCAGGACCCAATGCGTTGTTCAGCTTGATTTGTTTCCATATTAATCTGATCCAGCAGGGGCTCGTAAACGATGTAATCCGCCACGAACGATGCAATTTCCTCCCATGGCCCGATCATATCGGGAAAGAGGAAAACCGATGGCCTCAGCGACATGCACACAAACTTCTGAACACCGCACTCGTTCGGCAGCGCATGAATCAACGGTTTCCGGTGCGGGAACCTTTCCTTGTACAGCCGCCGAAAATTTTCCGCAAATAACAGAACTAAATTTTCCTTCGTGCCCAGCCGTTTGTACGATTCCGGAATGCACACAATCTCTTGGTACGCGGGAGAAGGATTTTCCGGAGAGCAGGTATCAATCAACCCGAGCTTGGCTTTCACACCGGCCACGGTGTCACTCGCGATCGGGACAGAGCACTCCGTCGGTTCGTCGATTTCCGGAGGATTGGTCGGTGTCGGAGGAGGAAGACGGAACTCGCGAGCCAGCGCCCGTTGCGCACGTAACTTTCGCCGAAGGGTTTCCGCGACCCACGATACGGATTCTTTTGACATTTTCGGTTAGGATTGTTGAAAAATTCAATATTTCGTAGAAAATACACAGAAAAACCACCACCGGCTTCACGTGAACTCGATTCGAGAATCAAGACATCTACTGGTTTATTACTCTGTCTGAAAGCAATAAGCTTGGAATGCTATAGAAGAACAAGAGAAGGACGGATTTTAGTTGTTTACGGAGGGAACATGGTTTGCTATTGAAATTTTCTTCTCAGTCTTCTTGGGCTGCAGGACGGCCTGGGTGTTGGGCACCACGTAATACTATGATAATATTCCTAATAGGCACTTCAGTGGTCAGGTATTCCATCACCGCAGCGAGGTAGACGGGTCAACAACGAGCTCGGCGAACCAGTACTAAACCCGTATTTTTCTTAGAAACATTAATATTTGTGGCATAATTGTAATATGACAAAAAATATTAAAACGACCAGGCTCACTGTGTAGCGTTGGGAGTAAAGGAAGATTAAAAAATAAACGGCAATTTAATTATCCTTTTGATGAATATGTTAATCAACGAATATTTTCGGATCGTAAGAAAGAGGAAACGGGAACCACCGTCTTACCCTCTCGTTTTTGTAGGTTTATGTGAATCGTTGGGAGTGACGTAGCTAAGAAGGTTAATGTCACTTCATTTGTCCAAACTTCGTTGAGAAAGACAAAGGTATTTTCACCTTGTGTCCTGGCTTACGAGCCTACACACTTAGATAATTTTACAGTATTCGGTAATGTTTTACAGAACTTTCAACAGCTGAACGTTCGGTAATCCGATTTATAGGATTTCGGTAAAATTTGACAAGTTCTGGTAATTTTTTTACCGGAATACTGTAAAATTTCACCGAAATCCGGTAAATCGGATTACCGAACGTTCAGTTGTTGAAAGTTCGGTAAAAAATTACCGAATACTGTAAAATTTTCTAAGTGTGTAGGTTTAAGCGCCATTGTTCGCTCTCTGAAATGAGTAAATGAGAAAAAACTGGGATGGGTGTTGTGTCCTGGATAAATCCTAGAGTTAACCCTCTGAAACGAGAAAAGTAATAAAATGACCCGACACTGTGCCATAAGGTATAAAATAAGTTTTGTTAGGATAGTTCGCTATCCGAGTTTTTTTTCTTTTTTTTTAACAATTTCATTTATTTGTACAGGCTTAATCGAATCAACTTTACAGAGCCAAGTTTTCATTTCTATATACATCAGTTATCCTAAAACTAATGTTAGTGGGGTAGAAGTGATTACTCGCGGTCTTCTCGAGGTTAATAGGAGAACAATTTACCGGATGGGAAAATGGGCGGGAGTTTAAAGTATGGTTTACATAACACACATATTTCCAATTCTAAATCGTCTACTTAAAAGTATGCAACTTTTATTTTCTGAAAAAAAAAATTAATAATTAAAACTAAACACATAGGTTAATCAAACAACAATCTTATACTAATATTAGTCAAAAACATGTAAATAAGTTTAATGAACTCCAAATCGCGTACAACGTACAGATGTCTAACCGGTACATTGGGTTGTCTACCTCGAGCCCGAAGGGAAACGTAAAGCTCAGATCTGACTCCACGATGCTCATCACATGACCAAATTACGTGATCTGCGTCCTGGTAACCTTGGCCACATTACACGAATGAAGTCTCGTCCTACATCCATTTTTTCATGAGAAAATACGAGGAGTGCTTTACCGGCCTCAAGGAGCGAATAACCTCTATAGAACTGAGACTATCCGTGAAAATGAAATATCTATCCGGTGTTAGTGAGGCAATAATTTCTAGCGTAAAGTGTACTGCCGCTAATTCAGCGACATATACGGAACAAGGAGCTTGAAGCTTTCGTGTTGCGCTATAAATTTCATTGTATATACCAAAGCCCTCTATCAATGATCCGTCAGTGACGAACGATTTAGTGGAATCAACTTGGCCAAACTTTGCAGCAAATATCACCGGAGCTTTCATAGGAAGATGATGCTCTGGGATCCTGCTTCATGGATATATCAAAATGTATCGAATTGCCGAAGTCGGAGAAGCAAATACGATGGAGAATATTCGGCGAAGAGCTGACATCCTGTGTTATGTACAAATGGTACAAAGTCATGAAGCGAGTTTGAGGAACTCAAAGAGCTTCTCAAAGTTTTCGATTACCTGGGGGTTCATAACTTCACACCTGGTGAGGAGCCGGGAAAACCGATCCCAGAGTGGCAACATGCCAGCCAGCACTTCAAGAGTGCATGCAACCTAACGCGATACGAAGACACCGATACTGAATACGTTCCAGTTTAATGATGTGCGACCGTGCCGCTGACTGAAAACAAAAACTACCGTATTGTATAACCGACCAAATCGTTGCCCGGTACAAAGTTAGAAGATCTTGTGGATGCGCTCCCCACCAGGTTCCGGTAATTGTTCGAAGAAAGTTGATCCTTTGCTGGCACTTTCGCTTCAGATACTCAATGTGGGATCTCCAGGTGTACTTTGAATCGAACCAGACCCAAAGATATTTAAATGACATTGAATGAGTTATCGGTGTACCCCAAATTTAAAGCATCGGTTGTGCTGGGTAGACAAATTGTCTAAGGTATCCTGTAAGGGTCCTTGCAGATCGACCCCATTGGGTCCCATGACAGACACTACACCGTCATCTGCCAGTTGTCTCAACGTACAGTTGTCATTTAGACAACCGTCAATGTCTTTGACATAAAAATTATACAAAAGGGGGCTTAAACACGATCCTTGGGGGAGACCCATGTAGATAAATTGCAAAGCTCTAGAGTTTCCATGAGAAAAGCTCATATGTTTCTCTGACAGCAAATTGTACAAAAAATTATTCATTAATGGAGAAAAGCCACAAGCGTGGAGTTTTTCTGAAAGAATTTCAACAGATACTGAATCAAAAGCCCCCTTGATATCCAAGAATACAGAAGCCATTTGCTCTTCTGCTGACATGCGACAACTTCAATACCAGGAATTGGAGGAAAATTCACTCTATAGAAGGAGTAGCACTTTTTGATCCCCAAAAGTACTCATCCTCCACGCAAATCTTCACGATCAAAACGAATAATATTGAAATCATGAAATGGAAGATCGATTTCAGAAGAGAGCCATGTTTCAAAAAGTCCGAAAGCATCACAACCGGTATTGTGAGCTAAACATTTGAAAGATTGCAATTTAGGAACAAGACTTCGACAATTCTACTGCAGAACAGTGATCAAATCCCCGACCTCATTTGGAAATCTATCCATCGAAAGAAATAATAGCTGCAAGGAGGGGCAATTTCAAGGTTAATTGCTTTAAAAACGTTTCACTGTGGGAAGCATTACCAGAACAATGCTCTTAAGAGGATCAGAAATTTCAAGATACTTGAATAAACTTTCAACAATATCATCAAATGAGAACAGTCCTGATGGAGGAGGAACTTCTGTTCTTAAAATCGGGGTGCTAAGGGTTTTTGGTGTCCCTGGAAAAGATGGGGAGTCCTGGGTCTAGTTAATACTACGAAAACCAGGAGGAATTGGATTTTCCTTTCTTCCACCTTTCTTTGAAATAGGCAGGCTGATTTGGGACTTCTGTTCGGCAATTTTCCGTGGGCGGACGCGTCTTCGTTTCCGTGAAGCACCTTCCGGAAAACTGTATGATGTTCCCTCTTCAGCCAAATCAAAGTCAGACTCGTCATCTGACAGAGGAGCAATTGGATTTGTATTGACATTGAGTGATGGGGAGGCTTTTTTTTCACTATTTCGGCGAAATATTGCCTGGAACGTTGTTTTGGCGAGCGTTCTAATTTTTCCCAGCGTTGTTTGTACGCCAGGCACGACGAGAGAGCATGAGGAAAAATTCCCTTGCAGAAAACACATTTTGGTGGGCTGTCTGCGCAGGCGCCATCCTCATGTTTCTCCCCGCAATTGGAGCAGCGTGCCTTATTGCCGCAATGGGATGTCGTATGTCCCATCTGCTGGCATTTTTGGCAGATCATGACCCGAGTTTCGAACAACCGCACAGGTAGTCGAAGTTTTCTCATCTCGACGTATTGAGAGAGGGCTGAACCAGAGAAGGTCACACGGAACGAGTCTGAGTGAGTAAATTTCTTTTTACACTCACTGATCGACACTGTGCCTAGTTTTTTTTTACATCCAGTATCTTGACTGAAGGAGGCAGAGGGTTCTTTAAGCGACCAACCGCCCGCTTCTTCAGGATCTCGGGGGTCAAACTCGCTTCGGTGACCACACCTTCTATCTCAATACCTGGAGCTGGGATGTACACTCTGTACTCGAGTGTAAAGAACTGAGAAACAGCAATTTCGTTAGCTTGTTTAAGGTTCGACACGACGACCCTTAGTTTATTGGGTCTCACCTTAATAATTTCTGTCTCGGCCGAGAATCGCTTCTTCAGATCTTCTGATCTCTGATACACGTTCAAAGGTTTCGTTTTAGGCTGAAAATAAACAACCCAAGGACCGGCTGATTCAGCTGGATAGGCTCGCGATCTGGGGTTCATATAACACACTTCACCATTAAGTGGCGAAGGTGAGTCATCCTCTGACAACCCGTCCATGTCGTTGAAAATTTTTCCTTCGACACAGACGGCTTTGTCTTTTGTGAGGGAGACTCAAACGCTTAACCACTACGGCAACTATTTACACACAGTAACAATAAACAAAACAACACAAATGAAATTAAACCGTCTGCAGAAGAGAAGGGAAAAAATAACTAACACTTATCTTATTTATTACTGCTCTACTGCTATGGGGCGACGTTCGTGTGTAGGCGCCTATACCGACGATGAGTGAATCCCAACAAGGGTGATACGTTGATCGGTGTAGCAGTCGATGAAGCTGAACGGATGAACGCATGACGCTGCTGTTGTGCGTGAACACGCAAAGATGCCGGGCGAAGCGGTTTTACTTGTCGATTGACAATTGTGATAATTAGCGCCTAATTATTACACTATTACACTGCACTATTTCTTCTTCAGTTAAAAAAACTAAATTCACAACAGCGGTGAGAACAACCATGAGAAAAATACTGGAAGTCACTATCCAACTAACCGAAATATGCGGAGCGCGGAGAAAACGAACTTGACCGTTTGCTTGGGCGCAGGACAATGCGAGTTATTTTCTTATTTGGTAATGAATGTATACCTCCTGCTTAAGTTTCGCTTTGTTTCTTAATATATGTAAAAAGTTTTCTTGCTTTAATGCCATTGAAATTTCAAATACTATCATATTTTAAAATCAAATATCGTGTTGGAAAAAAATATTCAAAATACTGCAAAACTGGAGACAGCTGATACAAATGTTAACTTTGTTAATGATATATATATAATAAATCTGATGCTAAATCTGATCAGACGAATAAACTTGTGTACAGTAACAGATAAATTTCATTTATCATCATTCTGATCAGTTCACACAGATGTTCGCACTTGCAGGGTTGGTAGCGGATTTGTGGATAAATAATAGTGACTTTAGTGACTAAAATAATAAAAATAGTGACCAAATAGTGATTAAAAAGTGATTTCCAAATTTTAGTATTTTTTAAATCTTTTATACATTTGTTGTATAAGTACAGTAAAAATGAACTGTGATTACCCCGTTTGCAAAAATTAATGATACTGCTGCGCAGTGTCACTTTTTGGTTTTTTGTTTTGTAAAGAAGCCTGTAATCAAGCGACTTTTTTTTCTCCACGTCCTCCTGCACTTGGTCCGCAGCTCGTTTTAGCGAAGACGGGTCTATACGCACGATTGAAACACCTTCCAGCATGGCCTGTGCTAGAATTACTTCTGACATATCTTGCTTCTCAATTCCTTTTTTGAACCGTTGCCATGTGAAGCTGTTTTCACTACCTTAATCACCTGAGGGTAGTTAGGCTCACCTACAGCCGTTTTCTTAGTAAAAAAAAACTGGTTCCAATACTCTTCAAATCTGTACTCTGTACTCAAGGTCAGCACCTAGCATTTTAACAAGTTCCATTCGTAAATAAGAAGATCATAGTTGACCCGAATCGAAAGAAATTTGGCGATTTCCACAACATACTTGGAGCTATTTATTTATTTCGTCAAGCAATGTAGACTACATACAATGGTTACAATGTTCTACTTACATACTATACATTATTTCTGTTGTCTTTTAGACGACATTTTACTTGTTCTTTAGACATAGTGATGCCGATGATTTCGCAATGTAAGTTATACTGGCGCATCATTCGATTAATGGGGCCATTTTTTGCATAATTAGTTCTGTAAGACTTTTCTAAGAATAATTTCCGTGTTCTAAGATGCCGACTGGGACTATAAAAGTTCAATTGCGAGAGTAGTTCTTCTGATTTTATGCGTTGTGAAATAATGTCATTGACGTAGAAAAGCATTGCAGATTCGCGGCGTTCTTTAAGTGTCTGTAAATTGATAAGCATGCAGCGTGCTTCATAAGATGGCAGTGGAAATACAGTCCAATTCAATTTCCTTAGGGCATATAAAAGAAATTGCTTTTGGACGGATTCTATGCGTTCGTCGTGTATGGAACAGTACGGGTTCCATACTAGGTTGCAGTATTCCAGAATTGGCCTGACATATGTAATGTATAATATTTTAATAGTATATGGATCTTGAAAATTGTGACTGAACCTCTTAATGAAGCCCAGCATGCTATTTGCTTTACTTATAATAGTGTTGTAATGTTCTACAAAAGTGAGTTTAGAGTCTAGGGTAATGCCTAAGTCCCTTACTATTTTGCATTTTTCTACTTTTTGGGTTCCTAAAAATATTTCCGTACGAGGTGTTTCGATTTTTCTGCTAAATACTATTGAGTTACATTTTTTCACGTTAAGTTGAAGTAAGCTTTTGCTACACCATGTGTTGAATAAGTTAATTTCGTTCTGGAATTCTTCTGCGTCACTAGAATTGTTTATTTCCATGAAGAGCTTCATGTCATCTGCATATATCAGTATTTGGATTTTTTAAGTATGTAGGAAATGTCGTTTATGTACAAAATAAAAAGAAGTGGGCCTAAATGTGAACCTTGGGGGACCCCCGAGGTGACAGAGATAGGTTCTGAAAGTTTATTTTGAAAGCGAACAATTTGTTCGCGATGCGTTAAATATGACTGCAGCCAATTTAACAGTCCAGGCTCCATTCCAATTGTTTGCAATTTGAAGAGTAATAATGGTATGTCGATTCGGTCAAAGGCTTTACTGAAGTCAGTGTAAAGTGCTTCTACGTGCTTGCCACTGTCCATTGCATTCAAAATAAAAGTTACAAATTCTAGAAGATTAGAAGTGGTTGAGCGACCTTTGAAAAAGCCGTGTTGTTTGCTTGTAATTTGATTTTTTACTTGCTGAAAAATATTTTCATTCACGAGAGATTCAAAAAGTTTTGGGATGCAAGAGATAATGGCAATTCCACGATAGTTGCGGATGTCTGATTTCGTGCCTGATTTGAAAATCGGAACCAAATAAGAAGATTTCCAAATGGTGGGAAATGTTCCGCTCTTAAGAGACATATTAAAGAGAAGTTCTAAAGGAAGGGCAAGTTCGTCTGAAAGGTTCTTTAAAAATACGGGTGCAATACCGTCTGGGCCTGGTCCCTTAGAAGCATCCAAGTTTTTTAGTGCATTGAGAATTTCGTGAGGAGGTAATTGATTTACAGATATATTGTTGGAAAATTCAGGAATGAATGCAAAGAAGTCGCGATCACGGTCTTCTTCGGAGAATGTAGTGTATACTTCTTGGAAGAAATCTGCAAAAAGCTTGCAGATTTCAGAAGGATTATCACCTACATTTCCGTCAAAATGCATTCTTGGGGGGAAATTGCTATTTTTCAATTTCGTTTTTACATAATTGAAGAAATTCTTGGGACATGATTTGACTTCAGTTTCGACTTTACGATTATATTCTTCATGTGCAGAATTAATGGCCGTGTTAAGTTGGTTGCATATGTCATAATAGTTTTGCAAATTTGTGCTAGAGTTTTGCTTTTTATATAATTTGTGTGCTTTTTGTTTTTTGTTCTTTAAATGTTTCAAATGTGGATTGAACCAGACTGGTAATTTATTGTTTTGGGTTCGCCTTCTTCTTTTCATTGGTACAGTTTCTGAAATAAGGTACTGAATAATTGAATGAAATTTGCCTACTTCAGTGTTGACATTTCCTTCAATACTTATTATGTTCTGCCAAGCTTTCACTGGATGCAACCGCTGGTGTGTTGAGGCAATGGCAATATTTTATAAACGAATTCTACAAACCAGACTTTTGACGTAGAACTACGTCTTTGTTTTCTATACGGGGGTTCAATTAAAAAAAAATCGCATTGCGACCGTCACGAAAAGTGGTCAGGTTTTGAGCCTTAATATCTTAGTCATTTCTCAAAAGATTTTCAAAATTTTTACACCAATCGATCGGAAGTATTTCGACGCATCAATTTCAATAGAAAACATTGTTGATTTCGGGCCACATACTACTGAAAAATTCATAAATGTTAAGCCTTGTCTTAAAAAGTCTCTCCTTCAGCCTAAGGGTTCATAAATGACCCAAAAGGATGATGGCTGTATAAAATCACACAGACTGAATAAAAGTGCACACTGTCTTAGGCAAATTTGTTTTCCATCAACTCTTCTATCTGGAAAAGATATTTCAAAAAATGAGTTTAAGGCTTAATTGACGATCTAGGACATCCTGAATATGAAGAAGTTCAAGAAGAAAAAATAAATGCCTTATTAATAGTGTAAAGCGTTGCTTTAGAATCTTGTACATATGCATATGTATTATTAAATTCTCGTTGATAAACGTCAAATATTTTTGTATCTTTCTGGGATGTTCTAGGTCATCCAAAATGTACTTGAGTTCAGAACTTCAGATCTACAGTTGTAACAGTAGCTTTTAGGGCTATATAAGGTTACGATATGTATTCAAACGTATTGAATGAACATTTTGGAAAGTCAACAGTCATTATTTGATAACTTTGTGATGTTCTAGGTAATCAAAAGTTCATAACTTAAGATTAACAGTAGTAACTATAGCGTTTTGGGCTATACAAAATAACGCTACGTATTCAACCATATTTAGTGAATATTTTCGAACGTAAAAAAAACATCATGAGATGAACGGGATGATCTATGTCATCCAAACTGTGCTGGAGTTCAGAACATAAGATCTACAGTTGTAACAGTAGGTGTTTGGAGTGTGTAAAGGGAAAAATGTATTTAACAATATTGATTGAATAGTGTGAAAGGCCAACAGACATAATGCGACAATCTTGGGATATACTAGGTACTCCAAACTGTCCTTAAGTTCAAAACATAAGATCTACAGCTGTAACAGTAGTGTTTTGAGCTATATATGTTGACCATCTGCAGTCAAACATATTCATTGATTCTTTTGGAAGGTCAACAGTCATTATTTTATAACTTTGAGATCCTCTAGGTAATCCAAATCGTCTTCGAGTTCAGAACTTAAAATATACGTTAGTAACAGTTGTTTTTTTTTGGGCTATAAGTATTTTCAGTGAATATTTTCGAACGTAAAAATACACAAGAAGATAATCTTCGGATGGTCTAGGTCATCCTGTCTTGGCGTTCAGAACTTAAAATTTACGGTTGTAAGACTAAATTTTAGGCAATACAAAGATACAATAAATATTCAATCACATTCAATTAATATTCTAAAAGTCAAAAAAACATTATAAAGCAATATAACATGTTCTAAATTATCCAAACTATCCTTGAGATCAGAACATAGATCCTATAGTTGTAACAAACGCTTTCTGGGCTACGCAAAGCTACGGTGTGTATTGAAACCTATTCATTGAATGTTTGGGAAGAACAACAGACATTACGAGACAATCTTCGGGTGTTTTAGGTTATCTAAACTTTCCTGAAATTTAAAACTTGAAATCTACAGCTGAAGATTTTAGGTTTTGAATTGTAGTTAAAATCTACAGCTTTTTGAACAAAACAAAGTAACAATATGTATTTGACCAAATTATGTGAGTCTTTTGGAAGGTCAACCTATACAATGAGTTCAGAACTTAAGATATACAGTAGTAACTGTAGCCTGTTGGGCTATACGACTTTTTCTTCTTCAGCATTTCAAGCTTATTGCTTTCACAATTAGCTTATTGCTTGCTCTCAACTTAGTGTTCTAGATGCACTTCCACAGTTATTAATTGAGAACTTTCGATGCCAAGTACAGGGTGCGGCAGAAAATAATGCGAAAATTTGTTCTATTTCTTTCAAATCCCATTTTCAACTAATTCAAGCAATAATATCAACATTTTCGAGTGCAGTTATCTTTATAAAGTCCTTTTAAGCAAATTTATTCAATGTGTCCTCCATTTTTATTAATAACATCCTCGAGCCGAAGCCGGAAGCCAGAGCATGCCTTTCGGACGTAGTCGGACGTTCGGTATTGATTTTAACTCCAGCATCAATGAAAACAGGCGGCATTTTCAAACCGTTGGACGCCACCAAGCCAAACATCATGACACCAGCCGGATGTTTGGTTTGAAATTTGAATTTAACTTTTTCCGGAACGTTCTCCATTTTCTGGGGTGAAATGAACCGGTCCGTGCGGCTGCTGGCCACAGCATCGATGCTGAAAAGCTTTTCGTCGGAGAACAGGATTATCATTTTTTCCTTCTTCAACAAGGAAAGCAATCTCTTGGAACGAGTCACTCGTAGTTCCTTGACCCGGTCCGTAATCAAGTGGTGTTTCACTCTGGCTCTGGAAGATGCATGCAGGTCTTCTTTGATGATTCTCCGCATGGATTTCTCCGAAATATTTACTTCCTTTGCAAGTTTTCTTATGGAACGCACCGGGTTGCGAGCAATTTTTGCACGGACCGGTTTGAGCACGTTCGGCGTGCGTGCAAAGCGCTGACGTCCGCTTCCCGGCTTTCGCTGCTTAGGACCATCCTACAGGGACTTTTTTATGCGGTAAACTGTTGCCAAATGGCACCCTACCGCTTTGGCAATATCTTTTGTTTTCTTCTGGGCGAGCAACAAACTGGTGATCACATCTTACGCAAACATTTTAACGAATTTGCAATAAAACAAATAGAATGTTTGGATGCAGCACTTGAAAAAAGTAAACATAAACAAATACACTTTCGACTTGAATACAAAAAACCCGAATTAATCCACCGATGGTGAGACTGAACCCTTCTTACACTTCACCAGAATTACGAACACTAATGTGGCCAATATTGTACTGGATACATATTTTCATCAGAAATTCCAGGAAGTTCCAGGAATATTCGATATGACATACATTCATATACTATTTTTCAATCCTGAACGTATTGTTCATCGATGTGATTAAAGTATTGCCATTAAAGGGTGATACGGTCAAAATTTGGTCAAGGGAAAACGCGTGTAAATCGGTGAAATCGTTTATTTAAAAAATCAAATTAAATTTCTTTTTCAAGTTCAATTAGTATTAAATTCAGGAAAAATATTCAGTTGGCCTTCCGCTTTTCCAAATCCGAATTGCCGGGCCTTACGCTTGACCCCTGCCATCAGATTTTGTACAGCCACCTTGTCCACCTTCTTCGCCGCAGAAAGCCAGTTTGCCTTGAACTGCTGCTCGTCCTTAGCAGTTTTTTTGGTCTTCTTTAGGTTCCGCTTGACAATAGCCCAGTATTTCTCAATTGGGCGGAGCTCTGGCGTGTTGGGAGGGTTCTTGTCCTTGGGAACCACCTGCACGTTGTTGGCGGCGTACCACTCCATGGCCTTTTTACCGTAATGGCAAGATGCCAAATCCGGCCAAAACAGTACGGAACAACCGTGTTTCTTCAGGAAAGGCAGCAGACGTTTATTCAAACACTCTTTCACGTAAATTTCTTGGTTGACAGTCCCGGAAGCTATGAAAATGCTGCTTTTCAAGCCACAGGTACAGATGGTTTGCCAAACGAGATATTTCTTTGCGAACTTTGACAGTTTCGTGTGCTTGAAAATATCTGCTACCTTTCCCCTTCCTTTTGCCGTATAAAACTCCTGTCCCGGAAGCTGATTGAAGTCGGCTTTGACGTAGGTTTCGTCGTCCATTACCACGCAGTCAAACTTCGTCAGCATCGTCGTGTACAGCCTCCGGGATCGCGCTTTGGCCGTCGTATTTTGTTTATCATCGCGATTTGGAGTCACTACCTTCTTGTAAGTCGATAGTCCGGCTCGTTTTTTGGCTCGATGCACGGTTGTAGACGATACACCCAGCTTATTTGCGGCATCTCGGAGAGATAGGTAGGTTGAAACTACCGGCAACTCTCTTTGTCGTCTCAGCGGCTTCCGGTTTTCGATTCCCCCCCGATCCAGACTTCCTGGCTGTCGACAAACGTTCCCCAAACACTTTAATTACATTTGTAACGGTTGATTTGGCAACTTTTAGCGATTTTGCCAACTTTGCGTGCGAGTAGCTCGGATTTTCGCGATGCGCGAGCAAAATTTTGATACGCTGCTCTTCTTGCTTGGACGGTATTTTGACAACTGAAGAGTGAATTCCAAAATCAAAATAGGAGCAACATTCTACACACACACACACCTTCAAAATGAGGGGTGTTCAGGTTTTTTAAATGCAAAATTGAAAGAAATACGTCAAGTTGATATTGACCAAATTTTGACCGTATCGCCCTTTAAGAGTCTTTAACGACCTGTTAATAGGGGAAACTACATAAATATTAGTAATTTCATATAATCAGTCCATAGAATGAATTATTAGACAATCCTAAGCGTCCATTTTGATAATCGAAATGGATTCAAGATGCTTAATAAGTACATGTTCGTTGAAAATTGTGTAGTTATAGTAAATGGAGACTTTGTGTAATTTTCGAATATACTCGTTGCAGTTCAAAACCGGACCACTTGAGCCAATCGATCCTGCTCTAATTCTATAGAGTCGCTAAGTGTGGGTAGTCCGGTGTATGTGCTATTTATACAACGCGGCAGATGCGGAACAATAGAATGCAGGCCGCATCGATTGGGGTGAGTGGTCTTGACATTATTTGTAACACACACACATGCACACACACACGCACGCACACACACACACACACACACACACACACACACACACACACACACACACACACACACACACACACACACACACACATGTGTCAGTTCGTCGAGTCGAATGGTATGTGACACTCGGCCATCTGGGCCTCAGATAAAAAGTCGAGTTTTCAAGCGATCTTAATACCTTCTTTTGGTGTAAGAAGGGTAAAAAGGGAAGTTGTAGAAATATACTATGTTTCAAATATTCAGTTTATAAAATGAAGTATTAGACAATCCTAACCGTAAATTCTGACTATCTCATGCGTCATAAAACGTAACAGATGCGACACTATAGAATGCAAGCAGGATCGATTAGTGCGAGTTGTGTTTTCCGGTTTTGAACTGCAACGAATTATGTGCAATTATGTGCTCTCAGGTATTGTGTTGGTCATATCTCCATGAAGGATTCTCCAATCGTAATGAAATTTTGACCAGTTATTTGAAGATGTTATAACTTTAATTTGGCGCTAACAAAACTAAAATCGGCACACAAATAGCTTAGTATGTAATCGGAGACTAAACTGCTTGAAAACTATTATAATAGGCCGTCAAGTTCTGTTCCGTTCATATCTTCGTAACGAAATGTCCGAATGAAAAAAAAATAGCGTTCTATGGGAATGTTGTAGCTTTCATTTGCCGTCAACAGAACTGAAATCGGTCACAAATGGCTGAGAAACTGATGTGACATTATTTGTAACACACACACACACACACACACACACACACACACACACACACACACACACACACACACACACACACACACACACACACACACACACACACACACACACACACACACACACACACACACACACACACACACACACACACACACACACACACACACACACACACACACACACACACACACACACACACACACACACACACACACACACACACACACACACACACACACACACACACACACACACACACACATGTGCTCAGTTCGTCGAGCCGAGTCGAATGGTATATGGCACTCGGCCCTCTGGGCCTCGGATAAAAAGTCGAGTTTTCAAGCAATCTTAATACCCGTTTTTTGGTGTAACAAGGGTAAAAAAGCTTAATCACAAACAAGCTGATAATAACTTTCTTGTAATCTTACAGCACCTCCGATGTGCATTTACGGTTGTGATCTTGGAGATACCATCCAATACCATCCGTGAGTCGATGAGTACTGACCGTATTTAGGGTTTTGTTTCGCAAGATATTTTTATTTCAGGTAAAACTAGAAGATGACAGTAAAATAAGAATGAAATGTACGTATTTCTGATCCTCCATCTAATAATCGACTCCCATAGCTTCTCAGCCAGCAATTCATGGAGAAAAATGGACAATCGTCAATCGAAATCTTAATAGTTCCTCACCTACATAGTTTGCAAATTCGAGCATAAAAAAAAATACTACGATGAGCTCGTTCAGATTGTAATCCGTCATTTGCCCAATTGAATTCATAAGATTTGCGTTATGAGATTTGCACAACAAAACTAGTGAGGAAAAACATATCTTATGAAAATTTCTCACACGTTACTTCTATGAAATTTATAAGGTATTAAGGTTTGAATGAATTTTATACTAGTTCACATAATTTTGTAAAATACTTAAAAATTGATCTTTTTCTATGTTTTATAAGGTTTAACTTATAATTATCCTACGGTAGTTTGAGTGATATATTTGAAACCATATTTTCGATGCAAGAGTTTTTGCCATAATTTATGATATTGTTATGCAATATTTTTTGTCACATCAAATCTACATTAAAACATTTGGTTTTTGTATGCCATATTGTTATTAAAAAGTTATTGGTTTTCTGGATTATGTAACAATTTTTGACATAAAGTTGAGTAATAATTGTGTTCGCGAAAATTACCATTTTTAAAATGGTTACCGAACTTAACCACCTATTCAGCACATTGTTATTTTGCCTTTTATCATATGACTTATTTTTGAAACCATTAAGATGATTGTTAAGTTATAGTTGCCAACTGTAATGGCAATTTTTGCAACAATAATGGAAATCATTATCAATCATAAGGGGAATTATCCATGAATGGTTCGAAGTTATGCGGGACAACGAACCCGAGTAAAGTCTAACATCATGAAGATAGCAATTCGAAAACTTATTTTGATATCAACATGAAATTGAAATCAAAATTTAGTTTTAATCTTGCAGAATCGCTTTTTTACGTTCACTTTTTTAGCAAAGGCGTTTTGTATTCAATGTCTGGACAGAACATCAAGTGGAATGCTCCTTTTTCAATCAACAGGAAAAAAAATTATAGCAAATTGATCATTCAGTTTGCTCTCACTGATAGCAGAAACAATTTTAAATTTGATGTCAAAGGAATAATCTTTTGCTATCAATTTTGATATTTTCACTGTTAAAACGACCTAAACGACAGTAACTTGAGTTATCATCATCAGCTACATCACACCATCATATTTAGTTTCCTAATTGACCTCAGACTCTACTCAGGAATACACATCTTTCAGTCCTTAAAGATGTTTAAAGAGCAAGTGTACTCGCGGTGTACTCGCGCGTGAAATATATCTATTTATGAGGCGAAATATGAGAATAAATTAAAGTTAGCGAAACAAACATGATTTATTTTACAACATTAAAATCAGTCATCATCCTGTATCAAACTCTAATGAAAGATTTAAATCTTCAAAATATCATCTGATTTTCATAAAGTTCTAAGCTCCAGCATCCTTACGGGGATTAGAAAAAAGAATGCAACATTATTGATCGTAAAATCCATATCCAATACTCTCAGCAAAATAGTTTTTAGATATTTATTGGATTATAGCCTGTCCACGTTAAATTTCGGACACCAAAATAATAGCAGCAAAAAAAAATTTACACATGATTCAACAAAACCGATTGTTTATTTCACAATAATAGAGTTATATCTACATTAGAAGCAGCTGATTAGGATGTTAATCCTTCTTTCTGTAAAATTCTCGAAGCATACTGCCAAGAAGACCAAGTCTTTCTTCCGGTCTTGTCGGATCAAACCGCTGGAATGGCCTCCACAAAGCCCGGACCTCAATCCCATCGAGAATTTGTGGGCGATTCTCGATGCCAGGGTTGACAAAACTGGTGTTACCAATAAAAATAACTATTTTGAAGCCCTGGAGCGCGCCTGGGAAGAGCTAGATCCACAGCACCTAAAGAACCTGGTCGAGAGCATGTCGAAGCGCCTGCAGGAGGTCCTGAAGGCCAAAGGAGGACACATCAATTATTGAAATGCTTTTATTTTACTTTAATTTATGTTTTTTGTAGCCTAAATGAAGTGGGCACTTTATTTTGTCACTGTTTTTTTTTCAACACAAATTGATTTTTTTTTCTTTAAGTAAAACTCCTTTTTTTTCAGTATTCCAGCAGTGAAACTTAAAAAGAATATAAAAAATAAGATATTAAAAAAAATACAGTGTGTTTACTTTAATTTGAACCAAGTAAATGAGAGAAATTGAAAAAATGATGAGGTGGGCACTTTATTTTGCCTATCAGTGTACTTCTTCGGGAATTTGGACACCTTCTGTGTCCGAAAATGCTCGGTAACGCCGTTCCTTTGCATTGCGGTGTAAACAGTCAGACCCGGAAGTTATTTAAAGTCTTCGAGTACGTATGTTTCGTCATTCATTATGATACAAGAAAATGTTTGCAAAAAATTGGTGTAAAGCTTCCAAGACTTTTTGCAGTGAAATTTTGCTTGTCATCACGGTTGGGCACCTTTTTCACTTTGCACGCCTTCAGTCCTTGCCTCTGCTTCACTTTTTGTACTTATGATTTTGACTTCCCAACTACGCGAGTCACATTTCACACAGAAAGATTTGGATTTTTCTAAATAATGGCTACCACCTTCTTATCCATTTGTCGGGAGCATACTTTTCGATTTGTTCCACTTCCAAGATACCGATCCATAGTCAAGCGCTGGTCAAATGATTTGCAAACAAAAAACACGGTACTTTTTGGTAGTTTTAGTTTCTTGGCAAGATCGCGTACCGATAAATTCGGATTTTGCTGCCGTTCGTACAATATGCGTTTGCGCACTTACACTTGATTCGACGCCATTTTACTGAATGTAACAAGTATGTAAACATGTTGTACCACGAAATAAAGTGGATAGTTGCAGCTGCAATAAAAGTGGAACATTTCAGCGATCCGTGAAATAATTCAAAATCTACACTGAAAGAAAAGTGTCCAAAATTTAACGTGGACAGGCTTTGAATCATGTAATTTTGCCATAGAAAAACATTAAGAGTTTCATTAATTCGCCTTATGAACTACAATGATGATAATAATAACAAACTGGAACTATCTGGAATCGAGCCTGGTACGTTGCGCTTACTAGTTTATCTTACAAATTGGATGACTGCAGAATGTGATGAATATATGTACTTTGGTGAGCATAGGTTCCGCTTCCCTATTTATTACCAGTTTATTCAATCAAATTTTAGCTTCTTCGGGTAGAAAATGACTTGTTCATGTTTCTGTTGTCATTATTTGAGAGATTCTCAGCCGATGGCTGGTTCTTCTCTTATCTATTCATGTTTCTATCAACCCAAACTTTTTGTTGGGAAGTTGGACCACTTGTCTATCAACGGCTGAGACGGCGTACAAAAACAACGTGTAAGACAAAAGCCTTATATGAATCTAGCTTATGAAATTCACTATGTCATTCATAAGTTTGACCTTATGTAAGCCTGGGTTTATTTGCCTGAGTGTGGTTATCCTATGATGAACAAATAATCAAATTCATTAATTTGATTTACATATATAATGATGTTTTTATTACTAGTGCAGCTAAAATCTTGTCCTAGGTTGCTATAGGCTCTTTCGATGCACTATCAGTGTATGGCTTGGGGAAGTAACGTCAACCAAATCGATTATGTACATCAAGATGACGATTTTGGAATCCCAAATTACCACACATTAAAATGCATCGAGATCGTTGATATTTTAAGATGAACTGATTCTTCGACAAAATATCCGCATATCAAAGATCCGGAAGATCATGATCGTTGGCACAGTTTCTCAAAAGTTTAAAAGAGATAGCCCAGGCGAGAGCTCGCGTCAATTTGAATTCATGCGCTTATTAAACGTTGACAGGAGTATGCGGAGAGCAGATAATGAATTATTTTGCAGGTGATCGAAACTTCAGTTCAGCAGGCGAACACCAAATTTCCATGTACCTTAAGTCGTTTTGTGATGCTATTCCAGATTTAACATAATATAAAGATCCAACTTTGAATAAAATCATTTCAGCGTGAACTCATCGACATTCTCTTCTGTACATAACGCGACTGCAAAAGCATTTTCTATGGAATTTATTGTTCAACGTGGAAACTAACAACGCCTTCTATCGATCTAAGCTGTAAGCGGAACTACAAATCAATTGTTTGGCCGTGACAAACCAAAGAAAAGTCGATGATGAGAATCGATCAACGAAAATAGCCCTTTCCTAATGTTACCAACATTCCGAAAGTTCACTTGCCGAGTTGAGATGTTCACTATCGTATCGAGCGGAAGGATGAATTGGTAAACTGATAAAAAATCCTCACAGATTCAATACAATTATGCTTAGCAACACATATATTTTAATACCATGTTTATTTTTAAAAAAATGGTTATAATAAAACACACAGCATCGCTCAATGCAACTTCAGAATTATTTTTATTAACGGAATTATGACGACGCACCAGACGGCCAAGGCTCTGGCTTTCTTTTTCGTTCGTTTAACTAACAGACCCGCATACTTTCCAACTCGTCTCCTCTTTATTCTTAAGCAATCATGGCTAATGGTTAAATACTAATTAAGATTAATGCCTCATTTTTACTGAGCGGATACTATTTCTTCTGCTCAGCTCTCACGCGCCGACGGAGTGCGTTTACCACTCAACGTCCGTCTCAGAGGGTATGTTTCTCACAGTTTAAGGCTCTCTCACGCAAGCGCGAACAAACATCATCATTCGGTCATCAACGATTCTTCCGTGCGGTGATCGTTGGTAGGTATTAAAGGTATTAAATCATCAACCTGTGAAAAATACAAGCCAAGAGAAACAATTAAAGGTGCCCCTCGAACCACTTCAGAGCTGCGGTGACAAAAAAAAAACGTAAATACGGAACAACCACGCTATGAAACGCAATCGCTACCGTGTTATGCTCTCAATGATTAAAGGTAAACAAAGTTTCTTCAGGTAGTTCCTTTCCTGTTCATAGATGCCCTTGGGCATGAAAAAAATATTGATGGCCGCTGAATGAATTTTGATTTGGGTAATGTCGGTTGGAATTAAGTTCTTACATAAGCCCCCACTAATCGAGTTTTATTTCACCAAATAAAATAGGAAGACGGCGTAAGGTCTGATAAAACCATGAAGGCCTGGTCGATTTCATCCAAATATCAGTGTTATATTCACAACATTAAAACAAGAGTTCAACATTGAGAAATATTTTTATATTCCGTAATTGAATGAAAATATTCGGTTGAATCTAATGATGTTAATGACCTAACTAATCCTGCTATCATATTCAAATATTGACTGAATCCAACTATTGGTCCTGCATCTGTGAATTTGTAATATGTGTGCTTATATCGCTGAACGCCTGAACTGCCTTATATGGATGTTATTACCTTCCCTCTGGATAAGGGAGTAACTTATGGTCCGATGTTATAATGCTGTTGCAAAAAAAATCGTTTCTTGTCAGAGTCCGATATTTAATTCCTCTATTATGTTACCTCTCTCGATCTAATACGGGATAAATTTTTCATACTTCATCGTAGGGAATTCTGTCAGATACTTGTTTCCTATTAAAGAGTCAGCGTGATCAAGTAATCGAGTCAGGAGAAATTCCTTCTATGTCCCTCCTTTTCACTATCCACTTATGCGTGTGGTTTGCGTATACCACTCAATGGAAAGACCTTTAGCGGATTCCAATGGGTATTTTGTGAGCCTGCAAACTTTCACCAAGCCATGAAAACAATGTTATCGTGTAACTTTGAATTCCTACTAATGGTCAACTTCTGTTAAATGATCATCATCGGCGAGATAGAAGCTGTTAACTACTCCATTACTGTAGACTCCTCCAATCTTGGTTTGCTCAGTTTTTCTCGGATGAAACGGTACCCTTCTCCTACAGGTTTATCCATTCAGCACCCTCACTCCTCTTCCGACCTGCTGAACCACTCGCCTCTGCTTTCTTCACTTTTCACTCTTATCCTAACAAACCCTATTTCTTTATAACTAAAGTTATTCTTATTATGCTATTAACCTTGTTTCTTTGTAGTGCATCTTGTCATTGTGTTTTTTTTCAACGTGTGTTTTTTTGTTTCGTTTTGTTTCTTTTCTTCTTAGTTTTTTAATAGTATTGTTATTTTATTCTGTTATTAGATGCTCATCTTTTAATTTCAAAATATACATTTATTTTCAAACTTACTCGAACATGATTTTTTTTCTTCTCTGTGTATGTATTATTGTATCCTATTCTAGCCTACTTGAAAATACCTACGCTTTAAGTAGCGTTCACTCTGTATCTATATTGCTACTAGATTTTTTTTTCTTAAATTTGCAATTGTTCAACAGACCTACGTGGTCTGCCTGTTGTTTTGAATTTTTGGAACATTGATACTTTTTGTCCAATAAAAACAGGAAAGAGATCAACTAATGAACATAATTGATAAATGATGAGAATCAATTATCTCTCTTAAAATATTGTTTTGATGCTTGACCTTTCTTCATTTAAAGTCCCACATCAAATAGCATCATGGAAAAAACGCTGTAGAAAATTACCCATTGGGTATTTTCTCTTGAAAATTTGGGTTGAAGTTATTAAGAGTGTTTTTTGTATTTTTATCACTGTCGAAAATTGGAAAAAATGGCGTCACCCGAAAAGCAACGTCGCGAATTGATTTTGCCTGAAAATCCTTGAAAATCCTCAACTCTCCCAGCGGGACATTGGAAAACAACTCAGAATCGTGCAGTCAACGGTGAGTCGTGTGATTAAACGTTACTACGATACTCTGAGCATCGAACGGAAGGAGAAATGCGGTAAGAATGGATGTTCTATAAGTGATCAGGATCACAAGCGTGTCGTGAAAGCGTTTAAGCGGAATCTCAATGCTTCGGTCAGTGATGTGGCCAAAAAATTGAATCTGTCCAAGTCTTTCGTTCTTAGAGCCAAGGACCGGAAGGTGCTGCAAACGTACAAAGTGCAGAAAGCTCCAAATCGTGACGAACGGCAAAATACGGTGGGAAAGTCACGGGCTCGGAAACTATACACCCAGATGCTGACGAAGCCTCATTGTCTCATCATGGATGATGAGACTTACATAAAGGACTTCCGGCTTCCGGCTTCTTTCGGGGCTACTGTTCTTCACCACCCAGCACAAGTTTGATGTTCCGGAGGAAGTAAGGCAGCAGAAATTTTCAATGTTTGTGATACATGATTTAGCAAGCGATCTGCTCAGGTGGCAAACGGAGTGCGCCGTTCGTGACTACCGGGACTGTGAACGGAAAGATCTACCTCAAGGAGTGTCTACAGAAGCGTCTGCTTCCTCTGTTGAAGCAATACGAGGACCCTACGATCTTCTGGCCGGATCTGGCTTCGTGCCACTATTCAAATGTTGTCCTAGAGTGGTACGAAGCCAACGGGGTCACTTTCGTACCCAAAGACATGAGCCCCCCCCCCCCCCCCCAACACACCGCAACTAAGGCCCATCGAAAAATACTAGGCTATTATGAAGCAGGCACTACGGCAGCATCTCAAGGACGTCAAATCTGAGGAAGACATGAAGAAAAAGTGGGTTTCCGTACAGAAGAAGCTGCAGCCAAATGTTGTACAGAACCTAATGAGTGGAGTTAAGCGTAAGGTACGAGCGTACGGCTATGGTATTCAATTTGAATGAAATAAATATGCCAAAAGCATACTAATGTTTTATTGTCTGGAAGTTTGAAAAGGATCGGTCAACTAGGTAATTTTCTACAGCTTTTTTTCCGTGATGCAATTTGCTGTGGGACACCCTTTAGAAGAATCTAAAGAAAAATGAGGAATTCAGATAATGTACTAATAATTTCGTCTTACAGCAATGCAAGTTATTCTGCTTTGGATATTCCTGCAGTGCTATGTATCACTCACCATATTATTGTTTTGAGTTTTTGTTTTACCTCCTTTTCGGGTCCTTGGGTTGGGAATTGCTGTGGCACCACGCCCCTCTGCCATTGAGGTCTTGGGTAAAATCTGCAAATTTACTCATTTGGTGTTCAGATTAATATATGTATTCATAAAAGTAAAAGAAAACCCTTTTTGTATTAGTGTTCATCGCTATCATCTTAAAGGTTAATATTATTAATCCTGTTTTTGACAAAACAAATATGTTTCAATTGTTTTAGTTAATAGAAGTAGCTTGATATGCTCTTTCAAATGTACCTTGCCAATTTTCTCTCTAATAACATATCCACACAAGTCTTGTTAAGAAAGGATTGTTTTCTAATCCTTCTATATACTTCAATGTTATTTTACGGTTACCCCATACAGTAGAAACCCAGTAGATTGGGTATTTTATTTTATTTTAAACCTCGAAATGCCTCTCCCAGATACACTCCATCGGCTAGAAAACTGAGTGTCCCTAAAACCATATTTAATACCACTAAAACCTTTTGAAATTTTATTTGGTATAATCCGTAGGGTTTGAGACCTGTAGGGTAGTCCACCGGTTAGTAGTCAATATATACTAGTTCCTATATACTGTGAAAATTTGCTAGTTCCATCAGTTTGTTTACGGCAGCTATGGCGAGAACAGTGACACAACTTCGATCTATGGTTTGTTCGTACCGCCTGCTCCATCCGGGCCTATAAAAAGTCGGCCATCGTTCCCAAAGAAAGTGTTGCTTTTGCTCACAATCAGTGAAAAGAGGATGTCACGTCCCTTCTTCTTTTTGTCTGGCTGGCAGTGAACGGCGAGATCTACAGTACGAAGTGCCTCCCAGAAGCTGCCGCCTTCATTAAAAAGTACCACAGGATGACGACGTGGTGTTTTGTTTCTAGCGTCGGCCCACTACTCGAAGCGGGTGCTGGAGGAAATGGAGTGGTTGGGCATTCCGTTGGTGCTCAAGCATGCCAACCCTCCCAACGTGCCCCAGCTCCGCCCAATTAAGAAGTTCTGGGCCAATTTGAAGAGGAACGACGAATGATTTGTTAAAAAAAAGGCGACCAAGAAACTGAAGAATATGCCTACAAGCTTATTTTTTTCACCTATGGTCAAAGTTTCGGCTAACTGCCGCAAGGCGGCGCGGCAAGGAATAGAAGTATTTTTGTGATGTTTTTAATTTTGTAATGAATAAAATGCAATTTGGTGTGTTAAAATATCTTTCTCCGTTCTCTTTTACCATCCATCCGAAAATAGTCGCAAAAAAATATTCCTGTGACGAAAAATTTAAAACTGATCCTGCTATCAGTGCGTGCAAATTGAAAAGTTGATATGCTATAAATTTTTTCCTGTTGGTAGCAAAATGAGTATTCAACTTGATGTTTTGTCAAGACATTGAAACCACACTACTTTTCTCAAAGAAAAGTGAAATCAAGATTACAGCCAAATAAAAACTAAATTTCATAAAGGTTGTACGGAATCAAATTGCAGCACTTTTAAATGGCTGTAACTTTTTACCCGTTGGGTATTTTCTATTGAAATTTGGGTGGAATTAGTTCAATGTGTATTTGTTTACGCTGTGTAAGTTTCACTAGCAGATGTGCCATCGTTGCGAAGATGGAGTTGGAAGAACAGCAGCGGCGCAAAGAAATGTTGCGCCCGTACCTCGAAAATCCGGATCTTTCTCATCGTTCTATCAGCAGTAAGCTGAGAATGGAACATTCTATGGTGTCTTGTGTTTTAAATCGGTACCACGAACGTTTGACCATCGATCGGAAAGAAAAAAGTGGCAAAAATGGATCTCCGTATAGTGTTAAGGATCACAAGTGGGAAGTTCAAGCTTTCAAGAGAAATCCCAACAGTTCAGTTCGAGATGTGGCGAAGAAACTGAATCTAACCAAAACTTTCGTTCAAGCTGCGAAAACACGTACAAAGTCCAAAAGGCGCCTAATCGCGATGAACGGCAGAATACGGTAGGTAAAACACGTGCACGGAAGCTCTACACCCAGATGTTGAAACCACATTGCCTCGTTATGGATGATGAGACGTATGTAAAAGCAGACTTCCGGCAGCTTCCGGGGCTCTAGTTTTTCACTGCTCATCATAAATTCGATGTCCCTGAGGACGTTAGAAAGCAGAAGATGTCAAAGTTTGCCAAAAAAAATATGATTTGGCAAGCAATTTGCTCTGGTGGGAAGCGGAGCACCTCATTCGTGACAACTGGAACGGTCAAGGTGTACCTAAAGGAATGCTTCCAACAGCGTCTACTTCCTCTTCTGATTTCACACGATGGTCCTACGATTTTCTGGCCGTATTTAGCCTCGTGCCATTACTCGAAAGAGGTTTTGGAGTGGTACAAGTCTAAGGAGGTAAATTTCGTGCTGAAGCATCTCAAACACCCGAACGCTCCGGAACTGCGGCCAATTGAAAAGCACTGGGCCATCATGAAGCAGGCACTTCGGAAGCATCCTAAGGAAGTGAAATCGGAGGAAGATATGAAGAAAAAATCGACTGCCACGCAAAAAAAAGTTGGTTCAAATGTTGTACAGGACCTTATGAGTAGTGTAAAGAAGAAGGTTCGTGCATTTGGATATGGAATTGAAATTGAATAAAAAAAAAAAACATGGGAAAACATTCATAACATATTTTATTTTACTCCCTGAAAGATTGAAGGTGATTGGTTGAACGGGCGAATTTGCCGAATATTTGTGTGTGTCGCAATTTGATTCCGTACACCCTTTATCAAATTTGACAATTGTGAATTGAAACCAAATTTTGTTTTCAATGTAATGTTGATATTAAAATAAGTTTTCGGACTGCTATCTTCATGATGTTAGTCTTTACTCGGGAAATTATGCTCAGAGGATAAATTTACCTCTTCTGATTTTATATCACAATTTTTTTAATTGAGACATTTTTCACATTTCTCATATTGGGTGTTGAATAACAGAAATCCCCAATCGATTTCCTTTTCTTCAATTTTTTTGGTTTTCAAATTGATAGTCATAATTATTTACTTGTCGAATAAAAATTCCACATTCCATTTACTTGAGGAACTAAAAATTCTTCTGTATGCTTGGAATTTTCGTTAAGACACCAGAGGTATATTTAAATCAATCGACAACAATTTCTTGTTTTTTTTTATGGTAAAAGCAGCAGTGACCGTCATTTTCTAAATTTCTGATAAAATACGCAAGTACTAATAAACCTGTATATTGATTCATCAATTTTGCATTATTTTACGATTTACGTTTAGGGTATGATGCTGTTTAATCCTTCATGCGCCATAAACGTTGAATTGAAGTCGAAAAGAGCCCCACTCCTGTGAAACTACAGCTAGCGCAAATGCTTTACTGAAATCCAAAAATATGTGTATAAAGATGTATAAAACATCAATGGAAACGTTTTTCTTTATTTGTTTTTATTTTGATCTATTTTCTATTACCCTCATTTAGATGTTTAATTTTCATTCTAGTATATTCATCTCTGCGTAACATTTGAGAGATATAGTTTTTTTTAGTGATAACTGCAGAATAAAATCGAAGCATATTTTGTCATTCTCTCCGTGGGTCCTCCTTTAGCTCAATCTGTAAAGGCGCAGCTACAAAGCAACACCATGCTGGAGGTGGCTGAGTTCGTTTCCCGGTCTGGTCTAGGAATTTTTCGTTGAGGAAATTTTCTCGTCTCCCTGGGCATAGGGTATGATTGTATTTTCCACACAATCATACTAATGCAAATATGGTACCTGACATCGAAAGCTCTCAATTAATTACTGTGGAAGTGCATTTCGAACACTAAGTTGAGAGCAAGCAATAAGCGAATTGTGAAAGCAATAAGCTTGAAATGCTAAAGAAGAAGATGAAATTTTGTCATTCTAGAAAAATATGTACCATGCAGCATTTTTTTTGATTTATTTAACCTACAAAACAATTCTCCGACACGAATGCACTCATGTGTAAAGTGTCGTAAATAAAAAAAAAAAAAAAAAAAAAAAAAAAAAAAAACAAAACAATTCGTTGAGTAAAGATTTTTCGTTGGAAAAATAGTTCAGCCTTCTTATCCCCAACAGTAGCAAAAAAAACCCGTGACTCCCCAAAAAGTAACACTTTTTTCTCCAAGTCCAAAGCTAACGAGCATGAAAGTGATGATTCTAGATCTGACTGGCAGTTCATCTAATTTGCTTCTTATTTCCAATCAACGTTCAAAATATCGAGCAGATGATACACACTTAGAAAATTTTACAGTATTCGGTAATTTTTTACCGAACTTTCAACATCTGAACGTTCGGTAATCCGATTTAAAGGATTTCGGTAAAATTTGACAAGTTCCGGTAATTTTATTACCGGAATGCTGTAAAATTTCACCGAAATCCGGTAAATCGGATTACCAAACGTTTAGCTGTTGAAATTTCGGTAAAAAATTACCGAAAACTGTAAAATTTTCTAAGTGTGTAGAAGCATTTTTTAATGACTAAAATATATACTGGTACTAATTAATGAACATTTAGCATTGAAAATTCACAAAATTGCCGCTAAATTATTAAACAGAGCCAACAAAAAAATAACAATTCACACTAGAAAAACTTAATATAGCAATAAAAAAAATTATAATTCACTTTCAATAATTCAAAAGTGACCGGTAAAACTTTCAAATAAAGCAATGGCAATTAGTATAAACGCAATAATAAGCTGATATTTTTCCGTCATAATAATAAGTTCTAGCGCTAAACATGTGACAAAAGTCTTCAAACCTTTCAAAAAAAAAATGTTTTCGTTGGCACAGTGTTTAATGATTTAGTGACGATTTTACATATTTTTATTGCTATTTTTTTCATTTTTATTGATGTTTTATTACCCTGCCTTTTTTTAAAATGCAGTACAGTAATGCAGCTGTTAAGCTACACAGAAAAAAATCTTGTAGTAAAAACTACCATTTTACCCGACTATGCCTATCATTAAAACTACCATGAATTTTCAGTCAAATTTACTACGTTTATGGTAAAACCTTCAACATCTGTGGTATATTTGACAGACCTCATATTGATATCAACCGCACCATGGTCGATCTAATCGCAGGCATGGTAAAATCAAACGCATTTATAGTCAGGTGAAAATTGTTGGTGTTTGCGCTTAATTTAACCCTCAAAATGGTAGTTTCTACTGCGGTTTTTTTGCGTGTAGCAATCAAGCTTTTTTTTAATTAAATACCGTAGTATTTTAGTATATTTTTAATTTTAAGTTGTTTCTAGAATTGTAGTAATTCATCACATCGCATAAAAGGTGTTGAAAAAAAATGGGATAAGGCATTACTGTTGCTGATAGTCGTTTGAATAAATGTTATAACATAGTGCATGTGGTTACTTGGGTACTTTATCACTAGAATTTCTTACCTTCATTGGAGTAGGTTACCATACCAGCCACTACCGATTTGCCGGAACTGATTTCCATTTCTCGCGCAACACCATCACAATTTTCGGCCGCTTGATTCGCGAGCGGTGCCGAATTGAGCGTAGGAAGGCCTCCGACATCGGAAAAACTTGACCGCTTCCGGTAATGCTTTCCTCTAAGGGGAGGATTTTATTTTCACCTCTAGCATCGTAACTCCGTCTTCTATGCATCGATCAGATTTTCCGCATTTCTGGCCGGGGAAACCCTTTTTTTTACCGGAATACTGTAAAATTTCACCGAAATCCGGTAAATCGGATTACCGAACGTTCAGCTGTTGAAAGTTCGGTAAAAAATTACCGAATACTGTAAAATTTTTAAAGTGTGCGAGGTCTTTCTAATTCAACCCAAAAAAAAAACACTTTGCTACTTCTTTTTAATTTTCACCACAATCCACACGGTAGCAGTCTCTCTCTCTCTCTCTCTTTCTCTCTCTCTCTCTCTCTCTCTCTCTCTCTAGCTCTGCTGATGATGGATTTATTATCCTGATTCTGTGTTAGTACACTTATCGCTTTTCGACACTTGAATGACACTTGAACTAATTTTTTCCCTTCCAAGGGGATAGCTAATCCGTGGAAACTACCTTTCAAAGACCGACTACCGTTGTCGTAAAAAAACACCATGCGCGTGATCGTTTTTCCTCAGGCTCCAATTCACTTTGGCTCTTTATGACTTCCGTCTTGATTCACTTTACTTCTGTATGATTTTCGACTTCAAAATATAAAGCATTGCGCGCGAAATCACATTTTTTCCCCACAGTACTGTCAGACATTACTCGCGTACTTGTGCTCAAACTGAGAACTTTTCCGCTGTCAGCAAATGTTACGACGCACCGGACGGCCAAGGCACTGGCTTTCCTTTTCTTTCGTTTGACGAACAGACCCAACTCGACTCCCCTTTATTCTTAAGGAATCTCCTTAAATACTAATTAAAATTAATGTTTCATTTTTACTGAGCGGATACTATTTTTCCCGCTCAGTTCACACGCGCCGACGGAATGCGCTGCTCACTCAACGTCCGTCTCAGAGGGTAGGGTGTTTCTCACAGTTTGAGGCTCTCTCACGCGAGCGGGAAGAAACGGAAGAAACATTATTCGGTCATCAATGATTCTTCCGTGCTAGACGTTTCGAGCGGTAATCTGCGGACCCGGTAGGTATTAAATCATCAACCTGTGAGAAATGTAAGCAATTAAAGTTGTGATGTGTTTTCGGTAGAAATAAACTATATTTTACTTACTCTAATTGATGTAGAAGGAGATGTCCGCTCATCACCATGAGGCACCAAGAGTGGACAGTAATGTTTGCTAGAATGAAACATCCAATGAAGAGAAAGTGTTGAAAGTTCCGTCAGTGTACGGTAGGTTGAACATTGAATAGAAGTATTGAAAATTGAGCGAAAGGGCATGGGTAAAGTAGTACTCGAACCAAGGACGTTACCTTTGCCAAACACCCCACTGCGGGGTAGGTCAAGGCAGGAACGGATCCGCCACCTTGACTGGAAATTTTCTCGAATTTTTCTGCCGGGCTTCCGGACCGAAACGATTGGGGTTGCCCAGTCAGAATAATCCACCGGTGTGATAATGTTTAGCCGCTGATGCCGATCGAGCTCCTCGTTAAATTTAGGAACTGCATGGAACGGTATCGGTCGTTTTGGTCTAAACACCGGTTGTGCATCGGGTTTCAGCTAGAGTTTCATCTTAGTTTTCGTACAGTGACCAAGGGAATCCCTTAAAACTTCAGGAAAACGGTTGAGGTACTGGTTGATTTGTCCGTTGATCCAGGTTGTCACGTACTTCCGTCCACTGCGCACTAGGATTACTGAATGGATGCTGTTTGCTTGGCTTTGCTTCTTCTTGTACCGCTTCTGTTGCTGTTACGGCTGCTGCGACTGTTTGTTGTAATCGAGCGTTTTGACAGATCTGTTGAAACAGATGCATTAAGAGTCATAATAAAATAGTTTGGCAACATCAAGCGATTACGTCGATTGTAAACACGGTTCAGAATAGGTGCAAGCGTATTTAAATTATTGTGAAAATTAATCCCATATTTTTCTAGTATTTTATCACGTATTCGTGGATTCTCGTGTGGCTAGTGTAATAAATGAAGTGTGATTTTTATGGTTTGTGCAATTACGCAACGAAAATGTGTGAGGATATAGTGCAATTAAAGAGAAAACTTGGAGTTTGACTCGAGTATATTCCCTAGTACGGTTAAATCAATACGACGAATTTGTAGTGCAAAGGTAAGAAATTGTGTTGAAAATCTGACTGCCCATTATTTTTACGAAATTTAAGTCTCCGAAACGTTTTTGTAGCTTTTAATTATATTCAAGACCTAATTTTATTTGCCAGGATTATATAATTGCTACTGCCTCCATTTATTGGACGGAAATTAAACATCTTTTTACGTTTGAAGTTGGATAACTGCAAAATGGGATGAATATATGTACTATGGTGAGTATAGGTTCCGCTTCCCTACCTGTTTGTGTTCTTGTCTGTTGCACTATTCACACACGTGGCTAGTGTAGGCGCAGTATTTGACAAAATGCATTCGCCCGCACTGCCAACAGGGTGAACGAGGAAGGTTTGTGTTGCTCGAGGTGGCTGCTGGTTGTTTCGCTTGGTGCTGCTGAATCTGACACTGGACCGCTTATACACTGGAACTTTACCGCTGTTCTACCAGTGCCGTGTCATTCTTGAGATTGGACAACCTCTGGCATTCAGTGATGAGCGCTTCGAGATTAATTTCTCCTCTAGCTTCGGACTCCAACTTCGATAGCAGATGGGGTTTCTCTCGAAGAGTGCATGCCACAGATGAAAATCAGCGCTTTGAACTGGTCGATTGTCAGATTTGCCAAATCGAAGTCCTCGCACTGATGGTTTACAATCCCAGCATAGGTTACGTAGTCATCGGCATCACTTTCACCACCTGAAAGCAACCGTAACGTTTGGTGAAGAGCAAATTTTGTACGCCGCGGTACTTTCAGCTTCAGGACTACCTGGTCAAAGGTTAAATCCCGTGTACCTCTGGCAGTAGGAGGTAGTTTGTGAACTTCTCATGAACAGGAAAAATCCTCATTATTGTGGAACCAGCGGTCAAATGTCATTCCGGCTGCTAGGTCGAAGCAAAATTCTTTAATCGTCTATGATGATGATTCAACGATCTGTGCCGAACTCCGCTTAGCTGCTGGTGCCGCCTGCTGAATGGAAAGGTGCTCTAGTATGAGCAACAGGCTTGAATTTTGATCCGCCATTTGCTTTATCAGGAATACGTATAAAAATCACTTCAGTGACACTTCTGGTTGTCAAATATGCTGTGCTTTCGGTACTTCTCACGCTATGAAGCGCTATCGCTACCGTGTTATTATTTCGATTAATAAAGGTAAACAAAGTTTCTTCAGGTCGTTCCTTTTCTGTTCATAGATGTCCTTGGCTATGCAAAGACATTGATGGCCGCTGAATGAATTTGATTTGGGGAATGTCGGGTGGAATTACGTCCATTACAGAATTAACTTCACTTCGGAATTAACTTTATGAATTGCTAGCATAAAATGCAAACAACAAACTGTGGGGTTCAAAAACTTATACACTTGGATAACCAAACTTTGCTTTAAAATACTTCAATTGTGGATAAGCACATAAATCACAGCAGCTGGAGCTACTATGAAAGAGACAGACTAGATAAAATAAGGGTAGAAATAGCAATGAACAAAACATCTTAGTCAAACCCAACAGAAATTTCAGAGAAAGCAGAATAGGCTCACTCAACGATTTTCCGAACCTACCTGAAAGATACACTGACAAAATAAATGAAGATTACTAGACAAAAAATAAAGATTACTATACAGAAAAATAAATTTCCACAACTGGAAGATTATCAATCACCTCTAACCCGTATGCAACAGCCGAAATAGGAATGACACGCATAATCAAAGAAGAACAAATAGTAAAGTTTAATTTGACAGGTATAATTGAAAAATAAAAGGCTTCTAATATCGCAATTCTCAAAAGTACTTACAAAACAGATTCAACCGATCAGGATATTCTTTTTATCAATATGAGTAATCAATTATACTCAATAATAATAAGCAACGGCCTCAGCCTCAGGACTGAAGAAAGCGTTACTTCTTGAAGCGTACCAATTTTGGTGTCACGCTAGTGACGATTTTAACATTATGAGCTCGGTTCACAATGGATTATATTTCTTTACAATATTTCTTCTACCAAACTACTAGAATCAATAATTTAGATAAAACATTATACTACCTGGCTGAAAAACAATGAAAAAATACTATCGATGTGATAACCACTGCACACTGGGCCAGTAGACGAAATTAGCAAGACAAAACCTCTAGCGCTTTGAGCATGCATTTTATCAAGATGATTGCTTCAGCTGTTGCTCAGTTTTATCTGCGCCACAATTTGGTAATAAAAATTAGTTCCAATTTTCACCGCAAGGGCGGCGCTGCGATACTAACTTTTTTATTTCGCCTTCTAGCGGTTTGATGTCTTCGGCAAAGTTGTAGAGCATAAAATAATAAGAAAGTTTGCCGAAGACATCAAAGTTCTATGTCTACAAATAACAAAGTTACGATTAGTTTTGTAAAATTTAACTGAAATTTGCGTTTTTTCTACTAATTTTCATATTTTCGTCAAATATATTATTTTTGATACCGTTTATGTGTTGAACCTTATCAATCGCGTATGTTTTGGAAGAGTTCGTATAGTTTTGGGACATAACAAGCGAAATATTAGCCAAAACTTTGAAAAATATCATGAATTTCAAAATTAATTTTCTCAAAAAATTGCAAGTTGTTGCAAAAAATTACTCATGTTTCAGAAAGTACCATATGTGACCTTTCAATTCTGAAATTATGCCCGATACATATTTTGATATATTTGAGATATCTGGATTAATTATAATTAATATTTTTGATCTAGCAACTATTTTTTATTTTATATTTACTATTATTTCAACAGGTTTTGTACGGATTCTGGAAATTGATTTTTATCGGTTTGAGGAAACTATTTTGTGAGTGTCATTACGGGGTCAGAGGTTAGCAAAAGTCTTCTAAATACATCTTCGATGTTCGCCAGGCGACTGAATTATCGAGAATGGTGCTCCCGAAATTTTCTGATCGATTTGTTCCGACGCTCTTGTGCTTCTTCCGACAATAGTCCAATAGGAATTTCGCAATGACTTATTATTTCAGATCCATGTACCAAGATCCTGTGAACTGAAGGCGAAAGGGGATAATAATCATAATAATGGACATATAACTTTCTAGTTTCTTCTGCATAGGTTTCGAATGATTTGACGTCGATTTCTAATTTCGATGATAGCGCGCAAAGAAGTGTAGCGACTCGACGAACGATGTCCACCTCAAGTTCTGTAATTCTTGCCGTTGTTTCTGGATCTTGAAAGAATCTTCTAGGATTACTGAGTTGTTTGCCTGATGCTCCGCAAAGATTGCACGCCTGGGAACTTGTTCCTGTGAAACTGTTAATAACTTTGCCATCGACCATACTCAAAATTAACTCAGAAGAAACATCTACAGAAATCCTATTTATCGTCAATGTGGTTGCTTTCAAATTTTGTATTTGTAACATCATACTCTCCACTTCTCGTTTGATAAGATCAGCAGTTTCTTTTTGAAAAACCATTTTGATGGGGCGGCACAAATTGATGGATGATGGACTGTTGTTGCTCCAAACTTCTTGTCGTTCGCCGGAGACTGCGTTGAAATATATTCGCAAAGGAACCAGGCAAATCAAAAAAATATGCGAGTCATTACATGATATAACATCATCGCCAACTTCTTCAAAAAATGTCATTTTATACCGTGAGTGGTTGCTTGAACCATCCAATCCCCATTTTAAAATAACACATAAATTTCCCTGTTCATGAATGTACGGTTCAATATATTTATTCAGTGTCATGAAGAGACGCTCTACCGTATGGTCAACAAGATTTTGAAGAGGAACTTCTGCGCATGATGGCCGAATGGAAATATCTGAAATACGTTCAAACATGCAAACTTTTAAAACTTTATTGTAAAGGTTATTATCATTTGCGTGCCCAATATAGTTTGCAAATAAACTTTGATACAGCTCACATTCCGCCATGAAACAGCTTCCAATCAATTGGGAATTGTTCCAATTTTTAAATTTTTTGGTTTTATTAAAAATAATTCCGAAACTTTTGAGGAAATTTTTTTTTTTTTTTCAATTGGAGAGTTAAAGTAATTTTGAAATAATTTAGAATTATTAAAAAAGCGACTCAAAACCACCACAAAATCCAAAACTTGAAAGAATTATCGATCTATTGGAAGCTGTTTAGACAAGAACGTAATTAAATGAATTTGTGCTTACCACGTGGATAACAAGTACTTTTATTATCGCGGATGTCATTGTATGCTGGATAAATGTCATATCCTTTTTTAGCGTCATGTTCCTTATGTTTTGGTACTGTTGTTTTGTTAGATCGTTTTCACATAAAAACCTCAATGCATCGTCGACTGTAAAACGTTTCATCTCTGGTTCAACAGATAGAGCAAGTTTTTTGAAACGGGAAGCTTTCTCAGGAAATGCAAATAGGTGCTCGACAACCCAAGCAACGGAACGATATCCATCAGTCCTTAATGCCGTTACCGTGGCTGAAACCAATTCTGCTGTGGTGTGTTTTTCTCGCAAATCTTTGGTTTTACGGAGCCTGGTCCTAGGGGTTTCTGCACCAAAAGATATTTTCTTCCTTCCACCAACATTTTTCTTCGGAATATTATTCAAAATTTTAAAGTTTGAATCCAGCCATTTTGAATGTTTCAGGAAAAACAAACTCTTTATGCGGTGGCACTTTGCGTATCGTGATTCAATATTTGATAGTAGCAAACGTAGTGAGTTTTGAACGGAATCAGAAAACATTTTATTATCAGGACATGTTATTTTCTTCTTCACATACGATGCCACATCACCAAGTGGAAGATTCTGTAGGAATAATTCTACTATTTCTCGTACGCGAATACTGCACGCTAATAATAAAATTACTTGAATGAATTCCTCCTGGATTAATTAAAATAACCTACCTTGAGCCATAGTGATCTGTAGAAGGCACCAACCACAAACTAGAAGTAATCTGCCGAAAGAACCAAAAGGGTAAACCAGCGCTTCCAAACGGTTGATAACTACACAATTATTATGACATTTGACGTTTGAGATTTGAAGTTTTGAGGCGTATTCAAATGTAATGGGGAAAGTCGTGGTTGCTTTGATATTTCATCAACATCCGTGCACTCATGGACATAGAAAAAATTACTGTGAGGCACGTTTTCAATATTCTCGTGGAAATGAGTGAGGCAACACCAAAACACGGCTAACAGTAATATCAAAAAGGCAATAGAATTATGGCAGCGTGCACAGGCTCATGCTTCAACATTTGCTTCGATGATGACCCCTTGGTTTTGACAGTGAAGTAAACAAGTATGTGTGTCAGCGATCAATCGTATTCGTCGACACACGAATACAAGTGCAGAGGAATACTTATTTTCAATTGACTTTTATAGCACACTATCTTTTACAGATTAAAAATAAAGATATTCGAGGTGAAAAAATAATTCCATTTGACATGTTGACATGAAAACATATCAGATTTTGTACAATGGAATGCATATGTATGTATACGCAAAAAGCAATCAATTATAGCATTGAGTTCGGGCTAAAATCATCAATAGTTTAAAATACGATATCTCAAATATATCAAAATATGTATCGGGCATAATTTCAGAATTGAAAGGTGAACTTTCTGAAACATGAGTAATTTTTTGCAACAACTTGCAATTTTTTGAGAAAATTAATTTTGAAATTCATGATATTTTTCAAAGTTTTGGCTAATATTTCGCTTGTTATGTCCCAAAACTATACGAACTCTTCCAAAACATACGCGAATGATAAGGTTCAACACATAAACGGTATCAAAAATAATATATTTGACGAAAATATGAAAATTAGTAGAAAAAACGCAAATTTCAGTTAAATTTTACAAAACTAATCGTAACTTTGTTATTTGTAGACATAGAACTTTGATGTCTTCGGCAAACTTTCTTATTATTTTATGCTCTACAACTTTGCCGAAGACATCAAACCGCTAGAAGGCGAAATAAAAAAGTTAGTATCGCAGCGCCGCCCTTGCGGTGAAAATTGGAACTAATTTTTATTACCAAATTGTGGCGCAGATAAAACTGAGCAACAATGCTGAAGCAATCATCTTGATAAAATGCATGCTCAAAGCGCTAGAGGTTTTGTCTTGCTAATTTCGTCGCCTGGCCCACTGTGCACCACCAAACACCACAAAAAAGATTTTTCTTTAAAAAAAAAAACAACACACCACAACAACACCCCCCCCGCAAATATTTTTTTTTCTGTACGTCCCCCCCAAAAAAAAAACCCCCAAAATAACCCCCCCCCCCCCCCCCAATTTTTCTCCCCCCCAAAAGGGTTTTAATTTAAAAAAAAAACATGTTTTTTTCCATCCGTATCGATGATGGGCGTTCTTCCTAGCACCAAATATTTTTTATGAATCGCAACTATTTTTTCTCGATTTTTAAACAAGAAAAATCTAATCATTTTTATTTTCACAAACTGACATGCAGTTTCACAAAGTGACATGTATACAAAGTGACAGCACTTAATTTTCAGTAACGCTCCCATTATGATATATATGTCAACTTATGTATGCTAGAAATCAATGGTTGGTTCGTTGGTTTAGGTAGTCTGTTTTTTGTAGCGTGTTTCATGGTGAAATAGGATGGTGTTGTCTTGCAATCATTATTTTTTGAATTTTTTTTTTCAATAGTTCGCTTGTCAAAATTAAAAAATAAATTAAATGCCGGTATATTATTATATTTATTATCGAACAATGTTATAATCCACATACCCCTATAATACCCTATTGTTGTTCGTGGATGACAGCCGCTTCAGTCCTGTGGTTGAATATGGATAAAAACGGTTTTCGTTCTCTCATAAAACATTATTTTTTGAGAGGCAAAACGGCGAAGGAAACAAAAGAAAAGTTGGATAAATATTATGGGGCAAATACTCCGTCAGATTACACTGTTAAATATTGGTTTCGAGAGTTTCGTGGTGGCCGCAACTCCACTACCGATCAAGTCCACAGCGGCAGGTCCTCCGATGCGGTTACAGAGGACAATGTCAAAAAAGTTCATGAGATGGTGTTGGCTGACCGTAAAGTGCAGGTGCGTGAGCTAGCAGATGCCACAAAGATTAGTACTGAGTATACACGCCATATTTTGGGCGAGATTCTGCATATGAAAAACTTATCTTGCCGCTGGGTGCCGCGCATGCTCACTCCTGACCAAAAACACGAACGCGAGAGCATTTCGAAACAGTGTTTGGACTTGCTGATGCGGAATCGGAAGGACTTTTGGTGTCGATTAGTAACTGTTGATGAAATCTGGATCCACTTTTACACACCAGCGAACAGAATGAGTGCCCGGCAATGGCCTGAAGCCGGCACGAGTGCTCCTAAGTGGCCTAGGGAGGCTCAATGGGTCGGAAAGATTTTGGCGTCGGTTTTCTTGGATTGTCATGGCATACTCTTCGTGGACTACCTCTCCGATGCACAAGAGCATCACAACCACGGCTAAAATCAAGGACTTACGGCTCCAATTGCTCCCCCATCCACCGTATTCACCCGATTTGGCTCCCTCGGACTATTAACTGTTCCCAGACCTCAAAAGATGGCTCATCAATAAAAAAAATCAGCTCACGCGAGGAAATCATCGACGCCGCGGAGGAGTATTTTGCAGACCTTCTGGAAAATTACTTTTCGGACGGGATCAAGAAATTGGAAAATCGCTGGAATAAGTGTATCAAGCTAGAAGGAGACTACATATAATAAAATAAAATAAAAAACATTAAAAAAAAATTTTTTTTTTTCATTCCCAAGGATGTTACTTTTTACCCCACCTAGTTACTCAGTGACCAGCCACTGACGGTACAGCCTCTGCGCACGCAATTTGGCCACCGTGTTTTGCTTGTCAGTCCGGTTTGGCGCCTTCCTGACCTTAAAAACACGTAGCCCAGCCCGCTTCATGGTCTGCTGGACGAACCACTTCGACGAATTGACCTTTTAGGCCACGTCTCGGGTGGAAAGGTTCGGGTTATTCTTAAAGTACTGCCTTATCTTCCGCGCCTTCTCTGGGTATTCCGTTTTCGGTTTTCGGCCGCTTCCAGCGCGCTTCTCGATGGTCTTCGTCTCCTGGAACATCTTCACACGGTGGAATGGTGGATTCCAAGCCTTTTGCCGATCCATCTGTGCGACTGACCAGGATTATCGATCACCGCGCCCAAGATTTGCTGGCGTAGCTCTTCTTGTTTCAAATGCATCTTGAAAACCACTTGATAGATCGCGATAAAATTTTGCACACATAAACATAAAACTTAAAACTAGTATTACCCAAAATTTCATTTTACCCAAGCGATAAAAAGTTACACCCAAAACAAAGAGTCGCATTTTTTCCAAGTCCAATCTTTATATATATGTATATAGCCTTATGCTTATTTTTTCGTTTTGATCGAGTTATCCTTAACATGGATCGTAGATGACGTTGATAGTCCACATGACATTGCTCAATACAGTACAGTTGATGCTGCATTCTAATTACTTTTTGAGCATTAATTATTAGACTTTCAATAAAGTGTATTATTCGTGAACGATCACTCAAGTGAAGCTCAGTGTGATTTCGATAATTTCGGATATATTTGTGCAATCAGTGCATTCCATTTGGTCGCTGTGATATGTCTGAACTGTCGAAAAATCAATACAATCCGAATATGTACTTCGGTCTTTTTGCACTATTTTTCGACTTTTCTACGCACACGATGAAATCAACGCTTGTCTTAAGCTTTCGTATTTGTGGCTATATGTAAAGAAGCTATCCGTCTGCCGAGATTTTCTTGAATTGTTGGCGATTGGCAATGGAGAAGTACCAGTTGACGTTGATTTCGTTCCCGCCGAATTTCTGTCATTTCACAACGAGAGGAACTCATTACGAGTGACAAACAAGCCAAGCCTGGCTTAAAGTTACTGAAAAAAAAATTAGATCATGAATGCTCTGAATTTTTTGAATCATAAAATCGGTTGAAGCGGAACAAAGTTCGCCGGGTCAGCTAGTTTATTATAGATTTCAGTTGGAATCGTAGTTTCCTTACTATGCATAACACATGAAGAAAAAATATATCAACCAGTTACAGCTGTAATTTGATCGGTTTGATTGATTGCCTATTTTAACGTGAATCTGGATTGTTACTGAAAAAAATAATTAAAAATTAGATATGTATTAATTTTCTACAAGTCCTGGAAATGCAGAAAACAGATTAGATCATTCCAAATGTCACAGATAAAATTCTAATGAAAGATATTGTTTTATAAGGCATGTTGTTTATATTTTTCTTTATACTATTCAAGTTACATTTCAAAGATAACAATTGGAGTGACAGAAGAGCCCGGTTTGATGATTTCTAAAATTAATGGGTTATCTTATCATTATATCACTAAACAAAATAGTTAAATATAATCCTATACTGATATTATAAGTGTTCTTTATAAACATATTTACTATTTATGTATTATATTTGAACATTTTCGCTGGTACCAATTTTCAATGCCGTTTATAACATCTTACTTACTTATAAAAATAATTTTCATTACTGTCATTACAACTTCAAAATTCATTTATAAAGGGCATTGCGGCTCTTCAGGTCTACGTGTATGTAAAAAAAACTGAAATATGAGCGTTTATAGTGGAATACGTGTATGGAAGATAGAATAGAATTAGTAATTTCATCATTGACGCAATAAGATCCTTTAGTCTAAGATAAGTAAAAATTTATTAATTAAATTTCTGATCCTCTCTTTCACTTAATATAGTTAGATCATTATTAACATAAAATAATCCAATTATCATCGCGATAGAACTAACTCTATTCATAGTTGATTAATCGTAATGGTTAACTAAATCACGATTGTTCGACGGAAGATTTTGATTTCCTCCGAAGAGACAACGCACAGTGGGCAAAAATGGATCCAAAATCCCATTAATTTAGACGGCGCAGGGTAGGAGTCCTGAAAAATAGCTCATCTTATGGGAAAAAATGCGGGGAATCGAATGGTGTTGGTTTCATTTAGGGCTGAACACAGTAAATGTCCCATTTTGCCCATTTCTCCCCCCATTTTGGATGTAAACTAGAATTATTACCCAAAAATTAAACTTGGTGCTACTATATTGAACTCAAATGTACTGTAAATTTGCAGAAAAAGCTGAAAAACTAAGTGGAACCAAGTTTACTTTGATCGGATCCCAGGAACTGGTCTATTTTACCCCATTTCCCCTCATACATGCATAAACTCATATACCATGCGGTTCTGAAGATCCGCGCTGGTAATATTACTCTCACTTACATAGTACTTATGTAAAAACGTCCGTAAAATCGAATGGCGATGGTTTTGTTTAGGGTTTACCTCAGAAAAGGGTCCATTTTACCCGATTCTCCTCACAACTTGAAAAATCTCAAATACCATGCGGTTCTGAATATCGGCGCAAGTAATATTACTCTCACTTGCACTGTACTTATGTAAAAACGTCCGGAGAATCGAATGGCAATGGTTTTGTTTAGGGTTGACCTCAGGAAAGGGTCCATTTTACCCGATTTCCCCTCAAACATGAAAAATAATTCATATACCATGCGGTTCTGAAGATCCGCGCTGGTAATATTACTCTCACTTACATAGTACTTATGTAAAAACGTCCGGAAAATCGAATGGCGATGGTTTTGTTTAGGGTTTACCTCAGAAAAGGGTCCATTTTACCCGATTCTCCTCTCATACTTGAAAAATCTCATATACCATGCGGTTCTGATGATCGGCGCAAGTAATATTACTCTCACTTGCACTGTACTTATGTAAAAACGTCCGGAAAATTGAATGGGTGTGGTTTCGTTTAGGGTTGACCTCAGGAAAGGGTCCATTTTACCCGATTCTCCTCTCATACTTGAAAAATCTCATATACCATGCGGTTCTGATGATCGGCGCAAGTAATATTACTCTCACTTGCACTGTACTTATGTAAAAACGTCCGGAGAATCGAATGGCAATGGTTTTGTTTAGGGTTGACCTCAGGAAAGGGTCCATTTTACCCGATTCTCCTCTCATACTTGAAAAATCTCATATACCATGCGGTTCTGATGATCGGCGCAAGTAATATTACTCTCACTTGCACTGTACTTATGTAAAAACGTCCGGAGAATCGAATGGGTGTGGTTTCGTTTAGGGTTGACCTCAGGAAAGGGTCCATTTTACCCGATTCTCCTCTCATACTTGAAAAATCTCAAATACCATGCGGTTCTGAATATGAAGTTGATTTAAAATGCGTTTATAGCACTTTGAATAAAACATATTTACTTTTTCAATAGCCTTACCCCATGAATTTCATCGATGAGCAGTCTGGAGAGAGGTGCCATAAAAGGTACAAGCATGCGCGTCCTTTTCTTGCACGGAAAACATCACCTGAAGATAACCTTCTGGATATGATGCGGCTATCGTTGGCATGGTCAGATCCAAAGATGTCACACCTGGAAACAAACTCCAAGTGCTTATCCAGAAATCGATCTGCCGAGGATGACTTTTCCAAGCTAGGATATTATTACGCAAATAATAAAGCGACTGTAGATGATGCTGACGACAGTCAGACAGATTCTGATGGAAGCGAAGAAAATGATACGTTGTAGAGCAAACTTTTGTAGTCGATGTACATTTGAATGAACTGTTTTTTTCATACTGTATCTTAGTAATGAGGTGGAAAATCTAAGAATAAATCTAATATTAAAATAACAGTCTTTCAAACCGCATGGTATATGAGTTATTTTTCATGTTTGAGGGGAAATCGGGTAAAATGGACCCTTTCCTGAGGTCAACCCTAAACGAAACCACACCCATTCGATTCTCCGGACGTTTTTACATAAGTACAGTGCAAGTGAGAGTAATATTACTTGCGCCGATCATCAGAACCGCATGGTATATGAGATTTTTCAAGTATGAGAGGAGAATCGGGTAAAATGGACCCTTTCCTGAGGTAAACCCTAAACAAAACCATCGCCATTCGATTTTCCGGACGTTTTTACATAAGTACTATGTAAGTGAGAGTAATATTACCAGCGCGGATCTTCAGAACCGCATGGTATATGAGTTTATGCATGTATGAGGGGAAATGGAGTAAAATAGACCACTTCCTGGGATCCGATCAAAGTAAACTTGGTTCCACTTAGTTCTTCAGCTTTTTCTGCAAATTTACAGTACATTTGAGTTCAATATAGTAGCACCAAGTTTAATTTTTGGGTAATAATTCTAGTTTACATCCAAAATGAGGGGAGAAATGGGAAAAATGGGACACTTACTGTGTTCAGCCCTAAATGAAACCAACACCATTCGATTCCCCGCATTTTTTCCCATAAGATGAGCTATTTTTCAGGACTCCTACCCTGCGCCGTCTAAATTAATGGGATTTTGGATCCATTTTTGCCCACTGTGCAAGGGGGGGGGGATTTTTTTTTTTTTTTTTTTTTATAATAAAAAAATTTTTTTTATTACACACAAGGGAGGCCCCCCCCACCACCAAAAACCCCAAAAAAAAAAAATATCCAAAAAAAAAACCCCCAAAACCCCCCCCCCGGCCCCCCACACCCCTTCTTTTACACCGGTTTCCCCCCAAGTTTTTTCCACAAAGGGGCCCCCCCCCCCAAGCAACCTCCAAAAATGTATTGTATGATGGTCTTATTCGATGGTTGTGTAAATGGTGCAATAATTAGTCGGTGCACCGAAACTGACGATGCTGTTGAATTGGACGATCGTTACCATTGCTCAATTGTACTGTACAGTTGGCTTATGCTGAGTTAGCGTTATCAGTGAACTTAAAATTAGAACTTAGAAGATTGGGTACCATGTGGTTCTCGTCAGGCAAGACTGGAGATCCTCTTATTAACTGCTCTCCCCCTATGGTAGATTCGCCTTAGGTATTCCAGATTTAGTGTCTGTGGAGAAAGAGCATGCTGTGGTTTCGGTATCATCCCAGAGTTTTACCTTTTTGGGAAGGTTGGTGTTCTTCTTCATGTTCCAGATTATCAGTCCGATAATTGTAATACCGAAGGTAGCAAGGATTACATACTATGATGTGATCCCTTTGTAACAATTCGATATGTTTCCGGTTTTCGATACGAAGTGAATCTACTTGATGATGATGTAATACTACCATATATTGCAGCAAGGTAACTTTCCATAGCAGTGGAATAATCTGGAAAACGATTTGATCAGGATTCAATTGTTAATTGTTATCATAAAGCTCCTGTATGAAGGGCCAAAAACATTCGGGCGGGCCCGTGAGTAGAGACACTTACGCGAAAATCGCGAATATAGGGACGAGAATCTCCTTCCAAAAGCAAGTGCACACTCACAGCACTACAATCGAGCCCTCGATTGGAAGAATAAACCCAATAGATGGTCGAACAGCCCGCCTCGTTCCGCGAAATGTCAACAATAGGGAGGCGACAGTCCCATGCTCCCTATCCAAATCGTTTAACTTGAGTGCCCTGATGGTCCCTTCTTTTCCCCGTTTTATGTTATTTAATATTTAGTATTTTTGTCTGTATTTATTTGAATGCTTACCTTGTGATAGCAAATTTGGCTGAAAGTAATATTGGTTAGGGTTATATACCGTTCTTTACAAATTGCTTAAATTTCCTTTTGACGTAGGGTCCAGGTTGTCGTCACGGTATGTCATATGATATTGTTCGCGATCATGAGATGGGGAAGAGAACATGAGAAACGAGCGAAAGGATTAGTAATTGGTAACATGCTTTGTGCATGTGAGACTTTCATGGTGATATTCTCACAACGGCCGTTCAGAATGGTTCGACGAATGCATATGAGAGATCATTCCCGATTAATTTCCACTAGTTTAATAAAGACAAGAAACATTCCACTACGTGCTAAATTTTGGCATATCAGGGAAATGATCTCCCATCGCACCTCCAAGTGAACATTGGTGAGCTTCGCGGTCAAGCGGTTAGCGGCGTCTCCCGTCGTTTAAGCGATTGCCATGAAGTGAGGGTTCGATTCCCGCTCCAGCCTGTGGAACTTTTCGCAAAACAAAAATGTCCAATCTGGTCCACTGGGTGTTAGGTTACGGTGTCCGTTGTAATTCGCTCTATGTTTAATTTTCAGTCTGTACAACCTCGAGTTGAAGACGGTGTAAATGTCTCAATTGCAAGCTGTCCATTTAGACCAGACACTTTGAACGTCGATTTGACAGCATATTCACACTTGGTTTTTATGGTTTTTATGTTGCAGTCTGAGCTCAGTAATGCAGGTTAGATTTCATTCCTTATTACCATTGATTACTATTGATGCCCATGATGTCTCGCTGATTTATGTACAGGCAGAATGCGTTGTCTCCTTCAAGGGCGTCGTGAATACAACCGTCGCCTGTTATGTTAGTAAGCTCCTGTCTTCTGCAAACTCTGTACTGCGTAACAATGGAATATGCGTTATCGTAGCAAACGAAAGTTCTCTATTGACAATGCCTACATTAAACGGAATGCTATCGTTTTACTTTCTTTGGGGAAAGTTTCAACTTAGCTTACCAATCAGACCAAGGACGGTGTGCAGAAGCGCCAACTTCAGAAAATTATTGGGGGCGCAACATTTTTCTTCAAAATACTGCAAAAATAAAAATATCAGTATTTTAAAGGGCAATAGTCTTCAAATCCTATTCCAATAAGTAGAAAACGAAAACAAACATTTTTCAGTAATACATTTGTGTATTTTTACGATTTCTTTCTACAAAAACGTTCAGGTTTCAAACACTTCACTTGTTACACTCAGTAGCAAAAATTCCAAGCAAAATTTTGCTTCCAAAAAACGCCATGTACAACCTTCTGTAACTTTGTCAATTATCAATATTTTCTGCTGTTTTCTGTGCAAAATTTAGGTAGCATATTAAAAGTCGAGGCGATTCATCTTATTAATACACATGATTTGTTACGCGTGAAATATCCCAAATAACTAGTGTAACCCACGAAGAACTTAAAAATATGGCATTCAGTATGAATTGGTTTGTGAAAACTAAGTATGCAGTATTATACAGTATTATTAGTCGAATTCACCTCGGCGTTTTTTTGCACCGATATTTCAGCATGGTCAATATCGGGTGAAAAAGAGAAATACTCATGTTGGTGCGTCAACTTTGACGTCATCTGTAGTCCAAACCACTGGATGGAAACAGTTCAAATTTTGTTCACATTATTTCCTATATTTTTGTATGGATGAAATCAGCCGGAAAAAGTCAAAATCTTGCACGACCCTCTCCGATTTGGATGAAACTTTGCACATGTATTCGGAATTGGTGATGATGGATTTTCCGCGGGTTAAGGGAATTTTTTGACTCAAGACATTTTTTCAATAGCGCGTATGTGTTTTGTCATGCGTATTTTTCAAAAAATCATAACTCGAAAACCGTTGGTTGTAATAAAATTGCGTCGGAGAAGAAGTTGTAGTTAATTAATTTGACTTTATGAAAAAATATGTACACTGTAAAAAAAAAATTTTCTTCAAAAAAATCTAAAATTAAACTTAAAAATCAATTAGCAAATCTGTCCAACGTACGATTTTTATAAAAAAAAATCAAAAAGGCTTTGAGTGATAAGAAGAAGAATAGAAGTTGTTCTACGATGGAGCAACTTAAGGTAAAAAAGTTCTTAGAAGTAAGAAAAATTAAATTTTTTTCTAATTTGTTGTTTTCGCATAAATAACCATATTTTAAAAATACGACTTTTCTAGTAATTATAAACAAAAATACCCTTGGTGAGCAACATTCTATATGTACCCGTTTTCGAGATAATTTGAAAGTAATGTCGAAAAAATGGCTTTTTCCATGAAAATATCCATTTTTCAAAAGTTAGTCGTGATTGTCCATCTTCAAAAGTATTTTTTTCAAATTGTACATCAAATTTTCAACAACTATCCTTTTGACACCAAGAAGATTGAACATCTTTTTAATTAACAAAATTAACGAATCTTAATTACCAAATAAAAATTTTGAGTTATTTTTTTGTTCAAACATGATTTATTTATTTTTTCTACTATTTTTAAAAAAAATTGTATTTACATTTTTACAAACACTATTTCCTAACATTCCTATAAGTATTATGAAAACTCAGTATTTCGTCAGTTGAAAATATTTTCGCAGCGATTTTGTTATCTGCAACTGGAATGAAGGAGTGATATTTCTGTGTACCAGGAATCATTTTTGTTTGCTGATAATTACCACCCCGTTCTGCAGCTCCCTCTTCATATTCTTCTTGTGAAACATAGCAAAATGATATTTTTGTGAAATTTTCTTGATTTCTCTTAATAGCCCAATCATACTAAGTTTTCGCACTTGTTATTGGATGTTCATGTTGTTTGGCCAAGCTTGCTCTTGTTGCCATTCGTTTTAATGTGCCGCCAATTGCATCACATGGTCCCATACCATGTGAAGTTGCGAAAAAATGCCACTCAGAATCAATGTTGTATTTCTCTTTAAACTTGCAGAGGCTTGCAAAATTTTTTCATTGTATCATGTCTTAGAACTTCTGATATTACAACAAAACTTAGATGTTTAAGCATTCCTGACTCCATATAATAAATAACAAACGGATGAATTGTTCCAATGATGACTTTGAACAGCATCCTGAAGTACAAATGAATAATTCTCTGCAAAATCGCAAATAATAACTACTTCTCCTTCTTTTAATGAAGACTTTGTATCTTTTAAAAATTTAGCTTGCTTTGTTTTTATATAATCATGAGTTAATAGTTATTCTGATTTCTCGCTAAAATATTCAACAAATTCATCAACAGGTTTTAATAGCGTTTCTAAATTACATCTATCAGTTGTAATCCATTGTTCGAACGATATCTCAGACAAGTTATGTTTCTCAAGTTCTTTTAAAAATCTTATCTCAAATTCTGACAGCGTGGGCCAATTTTCGCATTCACGGAGGTAACAATATTTTGATCTTGATGATGAATTACACAATAACTTCTCAAAATGTTGATTACAATCAGTGTTGAATGAATATTTTTTTAAACTGTGAAGCATTAAATCAATATTTTCGTGAATTGCGCAAACACAAACGTTGTGAGAACCTGAAGCATTTAGCAATTTACAATGTTTTGGTCGTAATGCTGCAAAAGTACTAAATCCAATTTTATGTTCACTGACTTCTTTAAATCGAGTGAAAGTTTCTCTTAGTGATGAAAGTAATAACCGTTTTTGAATTTGTTGACGCTTACCATTAGTGTTTACAGAGACATAATCTCTTTGTCCCGGCATGGCTCTGCTGATGTCGCCCTCGTCAAAAAATTGTATCACTTGATTCTTTATATCCGGATTCAAACGATTCCCCGATCTGTCGTTGGGGGTAGCCAATACTCCATTTTCGGCTGCCAATTCTTTTGCTTGTAATGCAAGGTATTTGTTTGTTTCAAATTTGCTCGTTATCTGCTGAATCGTCCACGAATTAGGCAAAACTGTTAATATACGTATTTTATCTATTCTCGAACAATCTGGTTCTATGAATTTTCCTTTCAATATGGAAATAATTTCATCATATTCCACAACCTTTGTTTTCAATGTAGCTAACTCTTCGACTTCTTCTCGGTGTGGTAAGCTGAATAGATATTTTCTAATACCTGCTACAATTTCGGCAAATTTTTGCCGACGGTATTTATCGTTTTTAAATTCTCTAATGGATATCGGAGACACATTTATTCCTGCAATTCCATTATTGAATAACTCAATGTTGTGCATCCTGGAATAATCCGGTAGGTCACTGTCCTAAGAAGATGCCGAGGTAATTGAAGCTGCCGATGGTATTTCCTTCAAATCGTTCCGTGATGTGGTTGGTGCTTCGTCATGTCCACCGTTTTCTGGTTGCTCCACTCTTTCGACAGGATTACGACGATACGAATATAACCGACATGAATCACAAATTCTTAATGACGTGTCCAAATGGACCGTACACTGCATGGATAAAAGTTTTAAAGTTTTTCAATTAACTTGTCAGTTAAATTTCTAAGTTTAGGCGAACACCGCCTCCCGATTTCACGAAAAGGTTTACAACAATGCTTTGTTTCGAGTTCCATTTCAAATCGTTTTACACTTTACGCTACTTATGAAAGACACTGTTAAACTGATGTCATGACTTTGTAATGTAATCCTTTGTATACGTACTAGGTACGCACTTTAGGTACTTTTTTGAAATATTGGTATGTGCAGGGGTATGCATGTAAATTATATTTTCTGTCAACACCAAAGGGAATGCATGAATAGGTATAAATGGGCGTAGCAATTGTATTCTTACTGGTATAAACAGTTTAACAAATTCAATACATTATGTTTCTACCTGAACAAAATACGCTTGTACACTAACATGAATACTAATTATTTTTGTTTCGGGTTAGGTTTTCATAATATACTGTAAGTAAAAGCAGCAAATTTTGTCGTGTTACCTGCAGTAAATTTCAGGAATCAGTTTGTCTAGTATTCTCGGTAATAAAAGGTATATTGTAGAAAATTTTATGTACAATTTGAAAAGAATACTTTTGCAGATGGACAATCACGACTAACATTTGAAAAAGGGATATTTTCATGGAAAAAGCCATTTTTTCGACATTAATTTCAAATTATCTAGAAAACGGATACATTTAGAATGTTGCTCACCAAGAGCATTTTTGTTTAAAATCACTAGAAGAATCGTATTATATTATTAAAATATGGTTATTTATGCAAAAACAACAAATTAGAAAAAAATTGAATTTTTCTTACTTCTAAGAACTTTTTTATCTTAAGTTGCTCCATCGTAGAACAACTTTTATTCTTCTTCTTATGACTCAAAGCCTTTTTGAAAAAAAAATTATAAAAATCGTACGTTGGACAGATTTGCTAATTGATTTTTAAGTTTAATTTTTAATATTTTTTGAAGAAAATTTTTTTTTTTACAGTGTACATATTTTTTTTATAAACTCAAATTAATTAACTACAACTTCTTTACAGACGCAATTTTATTACAACCAACGGTTTTCGAGTTATGATTTTTTGAAAAATACGCATGACAAACACATACGCCCTTTTGAAAAATTTGTCTTGAGTCAAAAAATTCCCTTAACCCGCGGAAAATCCATCGTCACCAATTCCGAAGACATGTGCAAAGTTTCATCCAAATCGGAGAGGGTCGAGTTCAGTCATTTGCTCATCTGGCAGAGAAATGCTCTATGGTGAAATTTTTTATATGCTACCAAAATTTTTCACAGAAATACGGATTTTTGAAATTGGTATATCCAAAAACGACTTTTTTCACATATGTTTTGAAAACTTCAAATGTATAAACATAATCAACGTGAAATTTTGGTCACATAAGGTCTATACATTGGTGATAGTTTGGTCAAATTTTCAGCTAAAAATATTAATAATGACAATATTACAGAAGGTTGAACATGACGTTTTTTTTAAGCAAAATTTTGCTCGGCCTTTTTTTGCTACTGTACATATATAAAATATTTTTTTTTCTGGCTATTTCGTGAAATAAACTCATTCAAAACTTCATCCATGTCCAGATCTTTCGCCATGTCCTTGTGGAAGTGAAATATGGCCACAGAATTCAGCCGCTGTTGTCCCAGGGTGGAGCGCAAGTGTGTCTTCAGTCTTCGAAGTCCCGAAAATGACCGCTCAGGTGTTGCAGAAGATGTCGGAATTGTCACAAATATATTCATCAATTTTACAAACTCTGGGAGAAGTTCAATGCTGTTCCTTCTTGAAATAGCCAACAATATCTGAGATATTCTCAACACACTTGTCCTTCAAAGTTTGCAAAAACATTTCCCGATGCACTAGCAATCGTTCCGGATCGACATCACCCTCATAAAAACTCAGAATTTTTGCTTTGTTTGCGTCGTCTCCCAGCAAAAACTTTTCAATTTCCAACAGGAACTCAAACGATTCAGTTTTAAATCGAGCGTCAAGTGATTCCAGAATCTTGTCGATAATTTCCTGATACTGTGATTCATGAATCTCTTCAACCGACCCTGCGATTGATTCTCTTCTCTGTGATTGTTCGTCTGGATCGAATCGTTTTGGCACCCTCTTTTTTCGCGACAACTTCGGAGATCCTACCTCGGCCCGTTTGCCTGATGAAACACTTTCCCAAGCCTCGGAAACGTTTCGATCATTCGGTATGCTTCCTCCAGACGCAACGATTTTCTTTGGAGCGCCGTGTTCACCGTGTCAATGTACCCGAATAATTTTACTAGTACCATCAAGGTAAAGTAAAAGTCGAATTTCTCCAGCATTCTCAAAAACCCAGCAGCTTTTGCACCAACATCAGAAGCATCACTTTCAGTAAGAGTAGTGAAAAATTCAACCAAAACGGAATAGTTTGATAAAACAGATGACATGCACACGAATTTGACTGTCCATCTTGTTGGGCACAAAGGTCGAAGTTTGGTGGAATCATCTGATTTAATACCCTGGGTACCCAAGGGTACCTGGTTAATTCTTAATACAAATAGTTTGTCAAATAGATAATATTACACTTCTCAGCATATTTTTTTTCTTCTACTAAACTATTTTGTATAAAGAATTAACCAGGTACCCTTGGGTACCCAACGCTGAAAATATCAGGATTACTAGTTCATAAGATAATTTTACAAATACAATCGATTTGAGACGCCGCCAGGTCCCGCATATATATTTTTTTAGTTTGTTGAACATTACGTCACATGTGACATATAAACTGGCTTATAACCTGTACTATTTCAAAGTGAGGTTTTACTAGGTACCCTTCAGTACCCTACGCTGAAAATTTCAGGAATACTAGTTCAGAAGATAATCTTTCAAATACAATCTGTTTTAGACCCCGCCAGGACCCGCCCACCCTTTTTAAGGCGGTTAATTATGACGTCATACAGACATTTGAATCACCATATTTCAAAATGTGGTCATCAGAGAGTATTGGTGTGTTCTGCAAAAATGTGTATTTTAATAATTCCTATAATTTCTTACAACATATTGAAATCGTCAAATTTGAAAAAAGTACTAATTATCTCAAAAACCGGTTTTAAAGTAGTGCTGGAAGAAAACCAATTATATCTCTTTAACGTTAGGCTCTAGAAACTTAGTGTCCTCAGCAACTTTTCTTAAAATTACTTATTCTACAACTTTGTCGAAGATAATAACCCGTTATCTCGTAGCTGGAAAAAGTTAGAAGTTGAAAGTGTAGTTAAGCCCTTATGAAAGGTTAGGCGTGTTTTTTCAAAAGATGCGGAATAACATTTTGAGCAACTCTTCTGAAAACAACTAGTCGATAAAATGATGACAAAAGGGTGAAAATGTTTTTGACCGTCTTTTTTCAGAATTGTGCCAATGTGCGCGTGAGCTCATTGAGGAGCACGCGTCAACGAATTCATCTGCTTTCACTTCTGTGAATTTGAGAGCTCTTCTTCTCACTCTAGAGCAATCGAGTGTTGTGTGAATAAAAACCAGTTTTTTCAACTCACGTGCGCTACCCGCATGCAAACACGGTGGTGAATATAAACAAGAGAGAAGAGCTCTCGTTGAGGTAGAACGAGTGTGTGGAAAAATTAAAATCTCTCTTTACCACACTGAGGATATGGACATCACTGGTCTTGCGCCACCAAGTTCAAAGAATGAGCCAAGCAGTGGATAAACAAAGCTCTCCTTTCATCATCAAGAATCTTAGTTTGCGCTCCATTTTTGCCACCAGCCATATTCCTTGCTCCGTTAGAACACTGCCTTCTACAGTTGGACAGCGGCAAATCAAACCGGATAAGTATATCCTTGAATTTATTTTTATTTTTTCCGTCGGCCTATTTCCTCACATGGTGACAATCAGCGACGCCAGGAAGACGACTGCACCACCTGGACCCTACCTATCGACTCATGAATATGAGCCGGGACCAACGGCTTTACTTCCCTTCCGAAGGAAGGCGTGACCAGATTTTTTCGCCTCAGAAAAACCACCAACGTCGACTGGGATTGAACCCAAACCCACTGGGCCAAATAGCAGTCATGCTTACCACTACACCACCGACGCCGGCTGTATATCCTTGATGACGGAATAAAGCGTGGCGGAGGTTGTACATTCCACTTCATAGAAACCCAAGGTAAATTTCTTCGGCTTCCAAAGGATTTCTGGCAAAACGGATGCAAAATGAAAACTGCTCCTTCCTTGAAATGTCCGCTGTCTCGCGCACATAATTGCATAGTAAACAGCTAATTTTACCAACTCAAGGAGTTTCCGAAGCAGAGTATGGCTAAGAAGATCGAGAATTTCGTTTTGGATTCCATGGCACCAAGTATACGATTCGCGTTTCAACCAAGATTTCAGCTCCCCTGCATCTTCACTGCGCAAATTCAACAAATTTACGAAATTACTTGCGTCATCATTGTGACCACGGATTGCTAGACCCTGAGAAGCTAAGTACAACAGCGATGAAAAGATCTTTTTCAAACACGCCCGGTTATCAATCATTTCTTTTGCGCACAAACGTTAACTGATGCTCGCAAAGCATGTAGTTTCATCACTGCTTCCCTGTGACACAAATGATACTTCGCCCCTCTCCATAATTATTGGGGTTGACGCCTATGGTGACTCCGATATGTTCTCTTAGACCGAAGGGCATTTGCAAAAACTCATAGGTTCCGTTTTCAACACTGTGGCGACCCGATGCAGTCTTCATTTATGCCATCAAGGATCGCCACAATGGCCCCTAATCTACAATCTCAATGCGCTATCATTTTTAACATAGGGCTATTAAACGTTACGTTTTGGCACATTATTTTGTTCATTTAGTATGAACGAAATGCTATACAATTATTTCGATAGAAAGATAAATATTTCTGAAGTCATATATGATACTGGCTAGTATAGGAAAATTTGTTAAAAGATTGTACTTGAAAAAAATGCAACAGACAAAAATGACCACCAAACATTCATTTTAAGTCCAATATTTGCTCTGGAAACTCTCAGGGCATAAATAAACACACATATGAGCTATGTTTTTGCAAAGTTGGTTTATTCAACCCCCTCTCCTAGGCTAAATGCCACACCTTGGACTTAACGCTACCCATAAAATCCTGTGCAACACTTGCGGCATCTTTCTTTCTATTTTTTCCTCTGTTCGGGACATAAACCATTGCGACCAGTAATTTGATGTATTGTAGTATATCCCGTATCTTATGTTTAGTACATGTCGAGTTACTTCATCACTATTGAGAAATGATGAAGTATTCGGTGTTGTTATAGTTTTCATTCTTTGTTTTGTTGGCAATGAATCGAGTTTTATTGAAAGTTTCCGCTATTTAAACCCTTTGAGGAGTGAGAGCACTCTTTAAAGGCGCGCCCCTTTATCAGTCAAAACCGGATTCATTGCAAACAAAACAAAGAATGACTCCGATACTGACCATGCATCAGAACCCTAGTCATAACCAATTCAAACTATAGAACATCAAATAAAAAGTGAGAATTCACATACATGAAGACTAACCATGTTTTCCTTATTCCAAGCTCATCCTCGGTGGCTCAATCCGAGTATTGTCACTTTTCACTAGACATAAAATGTTATAAGGACTAATATATGTTCATTTCACTACAAAAACAAATATGTTCCCTAGTTTGAATTAATTTAGACTAGGGTTCGGTGGTAGATCTGATACCCTGTAACGTACCACAAAAAGGTGATCTACCAGCGTTACGGGTCAAATTGCCCTTAATAATCGCCCAGAACTATTCTATTGGGTGAAGTTCTGGCGGGTTTGCGCGGATTTGCCTCCTTCGAAATAAAAAAAACATCGTTAGCTTCGTATCACTCCATCACCGGTTTCGTGTAATAGCACGATGCCTACCACACCAAGTACTTCTTGGCAAATTTGTCAACCCTCTTCTTCCGGAACTGCTCCGGAACACTCAGGCGGGACTTGCCGACGAAACACTCCAGGCTGGGGATCTGCTTGGCGTTTTTCGATGCTGGGCTTAGCTCAAACAGATTTGTTAAGATTTTTATCAAATTAAAACATGCAGGCTCGAAATGTTTAGCATCCAGAGCAATGATAAAGTCTCTGAAGACAATTTAAAATAAATGTCTGCTTAGAAGTTAACATTCCGGTCAAGAAATGAGTTTGAATCCGACCATCTAACATATGTGTCTCCACCCTAGCAGCACACTTGTTGCAAATCGTTTGAAGTAACTTCAATGTGACTCAATTAGGTCACAGTCAAGTTGCTACAACTAATAACGACGATTTGGTGTTGCTTGGGCACTTGCCATATTCTTTGACAGTGACGCAAATTTTAAGACAGAAAATGCAAGTGGAGATACCGGGCTAGTGAATGTGGTCTAATCTCTGAATATATACCAGAAGTACTAGAAGATCTCATTACGCTCAATGTAGAAATTTACTTGAATTATAGTTAAATTTTCTGGAATAAAGCTACATAATGTTCATTGTTTTTATATATTTAGCAGTTTTTATTCATTTCCCCCAATAACTGAAAACCACAGGTGTTTTTTTTTTGTATTCAATCGTAAATAATGAAATAATCAATTTAAAAATCTGCCATGGAACGGCAGCAGTCCTCATGAAGCCGACCGAAAACAAATTGTGTAATATTGGTTTAGATAAAAAATTATTTAAAAAAAGCGTTAATTTACATTTTTCTTGATAGCATAAAATTTAAAACTACACACTACCAAAATGTCATGTAAATTTCTGTCTCCGGAGACCGACACATGCAAGCGTCCTTTAGCACATAAGAATGAGTTGAAAGAGATGAGAAAATAAATTCAATCAAACACACCTTTCGTCGAATTGCGTATTTTTCAGTTTCAGGAGACATAATTTTACACGAAATCTTTCTTTACGTTCCCCAATTTTTTACAAACATGAATTACGTCTCGTGTAAAATTCATAATTTTTAAGTGGGTATCAAAAATAAAGCCACGTGGTTTGCTCACCAACTCTCCTCCCCCTGCATGGCCTATCGTGGTCATTTTCCAATACCCTCCCACCCGCTTATATGACCGTGTGGTTTATGCATGGCCCCTTATTTGAGTCCTCTCGGTACACACCTTTTCAGAAAGGAATTGTTATGTCCTAGTGTTGATTTTTTTTTCACGCCGGATGCGCTAAGCAGCAAAACCTAATTTTTTTTTACATCCCACTGCTATTCTACCCGAAAAACAATTGCAGGAAATTATTACTGGTAAAAGATTGATTCCGGTGGAACATATCGACCAACAAAATTTTTCAAGCCAATGAATGGAATCAGTCGGTTGATTTTAATCCCACCATTACTTATATTATGGAACTTTCCAAGAGGTTTTATGTAAAATAGAAAACTAATAATTATTGCTCCCTCTATTGCTACGCTCCTGTTTCCAGACCTACATAAAGTCATCATTCGATATGGGGAAAACTGTTTCCTTTATGACTTGAGAAAACCGGTAAATGTGATCTTTATTGAACTGCGAACATGTTTTGGATCTGTTTTTTACGCAACTCTCTGCGTAAATTGTTTGTTTTTCACTTCCAAAATCGATAATTTAGCAACAACAAAATACAAAATTCTGTCTACTTTTCGCCACTAGGAAACTGGCGTCTTACCATAGGGGTGGGATCAAACCCGATCGAGTGATTTAACTCATTCATTCAGCTCGAAAAAGCAATTTGGATAATAGGTTGTGCTCTATCTTATACTAGTTTTAAGGTTATTTCAAATTCAGCTCAACTAACATCAGCCAGATTGAACTCTAAACTATACAAAAAAGGAGTGTAAAGGATTTTTCTCTTTTTTTTATTGATTGACAATGGTGAGAGCAGCTACGCGCAATTTAACCTTATGAAGTATTGTGCATGTTTATATCGTATATAGTCTCAGTGTTTGGAAGAAAGATGAAAAAAGGGAAAATACATTTGTGATTGAATTACTGCTGACGTCATCAATTTTAAAAGGAAAAAAAAAGATAATTATTTTGGCTCATTTTTTATCCTATCTTCGCCGTTCTTTGTTTCGTTTTTATTTTTTCAATTGGAGTTGAATGGTGTTGAGCCTCAGTGCCTTTCATGCAGCCGATCGTAATGGGATTATCAAACGAAAGAACAAAAATTTGCACTTGAAAGTCATTGATAAGTTCGATTATTTTCGTAGCAACGGCACGAGAAGTAACACAGTTAATATTTTGACCACCGTAAACAGAATGTCAAAATTATTGTGGTTATCGATAACATGTATATTACTGGTGAATGCAAGAAGTTAGATAGAATATTGCACTACTACATCGAATGGAAAAGTGATTGAAAAAGCTTCAAATAAACTACGTGATCAGTTTTCGGAACAGCATGTCTAAACGGTCATTATAATTAAGAAAAGGAAATTCATCTTAGAGGTGTTGTAACTCGGCCAGCCCCTGAAAAGCAATCAATATATACTTCACAAATGTCCTGCTTGCTCGATGTTTATACTAAACAACTACTAAAATTAAAAAAAAAAAAAAATCAAATGTTTTTGACTAGGTCTAAATGTATCTGGTATCGGTGAGTTGCTAATCGTATTTCTTCCAGATATTCCAGGTTATTCAAACTGATATCTTCTGTTTGGACATATAGGTTGTTGATTGTTTCATGTTTTCTATTATACGTTGGTATAATGTACTCCTCTTTTGGCGTAAAATTATCCTCTCTGTGGAAAGTATAGTTGAGGATCTTTATGGTGCAGTTCCCTGTTTCTATAATGATGGGTTCTGCTACCATCCTGGAGTCGCTGCAAGAGCTGAAAACTTTTAGTTTGATGTGTGTATCTACCAATACTATCCCTCTAATGATCTCTTTCATCCACGTTTTTCGTTCTGTTTTTCTCATCACACATTTTGGCTTCTGGTGTGTGAGAATGTTGTAGATGCATTCGTCTTCTAATGGCGTAGTAGATTTTGCATATTGTCCTTTGTTGTAAGATGCGGTTTTGTCGTTTGGCCACCAGTTGGATGTCCGTGTTAATTATTGTTTGGTTGATGTTAACGGCTTGAATTTCGAGTAAGTCATATGGGTTGTCGTCCAGCATCGGGATCTTCACCAGAATGACGATGTGGTTTTTACTGATTGTTAAGCTCCCTGCGCTATACTGAAAGATCTCATCTATTGACGTTAAATTTATCCTTTGTTACACTAATCATTGGAAAATATATCTTTTCTCTTCGAAAGAAAGTATGTTTTTGTTTAAAAGGTCCTGTTTTGAAAATTCTATTTGTTCCTCTAAGTCTTCTAGAGCATGAATAATTTATCTGTACTAGGGTGGTATCTTCTCTCAGCGTGTTATTAATCTGGGATATTCGGGAACTAATTTTCCTAAGTGTTTTTGTTACATTATTACTTCTATTTTGGAAATTGGTGTTAATTTTAATTTGTTTCTGTTGATTAGTCGTGTGTTTATTTTCATGGTTTTCAAGGGTTTCTAAACTCTGCTGTATAATCTGTAAATCTTCGTGGTCTGGATTACCTGCGATGTATTTTACTACTGTCCCTAATGCGTTAATCAATCCTCGTTTTTGTCTGTGGGGCTGCAGACTTTTTAATTTTTCCCCAGCGTTGTTTATCTTCTTCATCAATGTTAATGGATAATGCTATGTTTTCGATGTGGTTTAAGTTTGTTTCTATGGACTCCAAATTAATCTTTTTCACTATCCTTTCGTACCCTAGTTTAATCCTGACCGCATCGATTTTGAACTCCATTATCCCGTTATCGTTATTCACGTCTTTGTATACTGTCGCAAGGCATCTATGGACGAGAAGAAATCTGAAAATAAGGAAGTTGGTTTATATTATATTTAACTATTTTTTGTTCCTTTAATTCTATTCTTATGAATTTTTATATCGTTCGTGTCGTGAAAAGTTAGTACGTTATTTGATTTAGCTTTTACTATTTTATATGGATTTTTGTCCTTAGTTTGTCTTTGAGTGTTTTTGACGTAAACGTTTTCCGTTGGTTGCACATTGGGTGGTTTTTGTTTGTCTTTGTGTCTTTCTATGTATTTCTGGCTATTTTTCTGGAGCTGTATTTTAACTGCTGATTGTAAGTTTTCGGCTGCTTCTTGCAATTCTCGCACATTAGGAGAGTTGGAATAATTGAATATTATCTCCCTGGGTTTCCTTTTTGTTACCGAGTGTATGGTATTATTGTAGATGTCTGTTAATAGGTTCATTGTTTCGACTATCGATCTGTTTGGAAATTTTGTTCTATAGAAGTGGAAAGTGTTCTATAGAGTTCAATGATTGTTGAATGGAACCTCTCCACTATTCCATTGGACTGAGAGGCATTTCACTACACCATGCCAGTAGTGAAATGCCTAGGTCGTTCAAAAATCCTTGAAAGTCTATAGAAATGAATGAAGGCTCTTGGTCACAAACGATCGTCTGAGGTCTTCCGAATATTCTTATATGTTCGCTAACTGCCCTTTTCATGTCAACTATCGTTCTCGTCTCCAAGGGGATTATGTTAGCAAACTTTGAAAAGGAGTCAATTATCGTCATCCATTTAAGTCCTTTCATAAAAATTATGTCTATGTGAACCCGTTCAAATGGTTTCTCCCCAAAGATACTCTTACGGATTAGCTGTGGTGGCTTCCTATCGTATTTGCTCCTTTTGCCGGTCTCACAGCTTTCTACAAGTGTACTTACCTTCTGGTCCAGTTGCGGAAAATAATACCTTGTCAAGATTTGTTCCTTGTTTTCCTTTATGCCGCGGTGAGCATAATCGTGGGTAGTCCTCATAAGGTGATCCTGTTCCTGTTCTACCCTTACGTCCTCTAAAAGTATCTCTGAAATGAAAATCTTATACGTGCGGTTAGCCTCGAAATGTTTTTTATATGTTTCTTGGACCACTTATATTTTATATGTTTCTCAATTCCACTGGAACTCTCAAGCAGTTTGTTCTTCCTGGATTGAGATATCTTTTAAAAATATTTACAATGTCTATTTCGGTATACGATGGTTTGAGTATTGTAATGCGACGACGATTCGGGAAGATTACCTCTGATACTTCAGAGTCTATGTGAGAAATTTTGAAAATGAGTTGAGTTTTAAATGCATTGATGGGCTTCTCCGTGCACCAGATGTAGTAGTTATCACTAGAGTTTACAGAGTGTATGGTTGCACCATCACTCTCTGATTCGTTGTTGCTTGTTTCCTACCGAGAATTAGTGTTTAGTTCTTCATGCTTAATTCTTGACAGCGCGTCTGCTACTACATTATTTATGCCCGGTTTATATATTAATTCGTAATCATAACCCTCAAGTTCTAGTTTTCCTCTGAAAATTCTTTTATTTGCGTTGGTCAGTGTATAGGTCAGTGGCTGATGATCCGTTACAAGTTTGAATATTCTGCCCCATAGGTAATGTTCGAAATGTTTGACTACCCAGTACATGGCTAAGAATTCCTTCTCGGTCGTTGAATAGTTCTCCTCGGTCCTATTCAATGTCCTGGAAGCATAAGCAAACGGTCGATCTTTCCCGATGGGTCCTTGTGAAAGAACGGCCCCGATTGCAAAATCGCTTGCATCGGTTGTCAGCAGGGTTACTGATATTTGCATCGTACGACTCCAATTCCTCCATCCACTTCGAACGCAATCGAGAAAACAGAACAGAGTAAGCACTCTCGAATGAACCAATCGATACTTTGAATATAGTATCTGTGAGTGACTGGTGAGCGAGGTTGGTTTATATTATTCTTGCTTTACTTCCTTCACCCTCGATTCATCATCGACGTTTGTTTCAAGCAAACGGATCGAGTACGAAGGGGATCGGAGGTGACGAGATTCGAACGAATCGTAGGGATCGAAGCGATGCGATCATAGTGAACTGATCGAAGCGATGAGAACGGTGCAATGCGATCCAATCTGATGCTGGAAATACTTCTCTCACGGTGGCATTTGTGACGGGATGTTTTGTGATCAGCTGATTTGTCGTTCATGGCTGTGTTCATGTGTGTGCTTCCTACGGCTGTCAGAAGCAATATCGATAACATCAGAACAACCTCGTAATGTTGTTCTGATGTTATTGTTTCATGTAAGGTTAAAACCAGCAATAAACGACTAGCTGTAATTAATTAATTTTAGCTGTTTTTTCAAGGAAGATTCAACACCGTCCGGACACTTTATTATCCGAAATTATTTAACTGGAAGGTCGTCCGAAGGTTGCTATATCAGCAGAACCGCCAACTATTTTGGAACCATCTGCAAGTAGCACTCAAAAACATCAAGAATAATTCGACATCATATGGTATTTGCAGCGAAGGAAAATCGCCTCGTCTAAAAGGCGATATTTTTCTTAAATCGAAAGTAATAGATATAAAGACTGGACTCGGAGAAAATGAGACACACAAAAATGATCACCAAAAATTCATTTTAAATCGGATACTTCCCAAATTTTCGGGAATTAAATAACTATATATTAACTATATTTTGGCATAATTTATTTATTGACTTTCCTCCCCCAAGCTGAATGCTCGTACATTTCTCTTAACACTGCTCATGAGATCTTGGGCGAGGCTTTGTCCATCTTCCTTACACAATTTCTCCCAGTTTTTCTTCAAAGCTTCATCGGTTTTGAATGTTTTTCCGCTTTTCTTCAACTTCTTCTTCATTATCGCCCAAAACTTTTCGATCGGACGAAGTTCTGGTGTATTTGGCGGGTTCGCCTCCTTCGGGACCACATTAACGCCCTTCGCTTCGTACCAATCCATTACTGGCTTGGCGTAATGGCACGAAGCGAGATTCGGCCAGAACAGCGTGGGACCACGGTGAGAGCGTAGGAAGGGCAGCAACCGCTTCTGCAAGCATTCCTCTCGATAAATCTGCCCGTTTATGGTGCCAGTTGTAACGAACGGCTTGCTGTACCGTCCGCACTCGCAGATCGCCTGCCACAACAGGTACTTCTTCGCGAATTTGTCCATCTTTCTCTTCCGGAACTTTTCCGGAACCTCCATGCGGGACGTACCGACAAAAAACTCGAGGCTGGGGATTTGTTTGTCATCCGCCTTGATATATGTCTCGTCGTCCATGACGAGACTGCCTGGCTTGACCAGCCACTCACGGTACAGCTTCCGCGCACGCAATTTGGCCACCGTGTTTTGCTTGTCAGTCCGGTTTGGCGCCTTCCTGACCTTAAAAACACGTAGCCCAGCCCGCTTCATGGTCTGCTAGACGAATCACTTCGACGAATTGACCTTTTTGGCCACGTCTCGGGTGGAAAGGTTCGGGTAATTCTTAAAGTACTGCCTTATCTTCCGCGCCTTCTCTGGGTATTAAGTTTTCGGTTTTCGGCCGCTTCCAGCGCGCCGCTCGATGGTCTTTGTCTCCTGGAACATCTTCACAACGCGAGACACGGTGGAATGGTGGATTTTGCACACATAAACATAACACTCTAAACTAGTATTACCCAAAATTTCATTGATTTTTACTTACGCGATGAAAAGATACACCCAGAACAAAGTGTCGCATTTTTCCAAGTCCAATCTTTACTTGAAGGAGAATTGAACTGAACACAAATCCAATGACATAATTTTGAAGACTGTTTTAATAAATGTGTTAATGATTTGGAATTTTCATGTGTATTTTTTTATCATAAACTCTGAATAGTAAAACTCTATGTTTCAACAAAAAACAATGATAAATGAAATATCTTATTTAGAAATGCGTTGAACGTATAGCAAAGAGAACTTTATCCATACTATTTTCTATATTCATTGAATAGCATGTACTTTCCGACTCAATTACTCGATGAATATAAATAAAACAAATGAATATTTGATCCAAAGGCTATCATATTAGTCAAAATTCTGAATGAAAATAAGAAGACGACTGAAAAATAATTAAAAAAAGGGGATTTATACCGGAATTAAGATTTATAACAAAACCGTTATAAAATTACACACGTTCTAAGACGGAAAACATGATCTGTGTGTAGCCTACGATGCATGAAACTTCGAGTTTGTGAAGCCTTACACAGAAATAAGTAATGAATTTTAACAAGGGCGTAAAATTTCCCCTCGTTTAATTCCAAGCCAAAGGAGCGTATATAACGAAATTGTTTGCAATCTTTCATGCGCCATACAACAATGTTTGCAATATTTCATACAACAGGCTGGATTCAGGCGTTATCTGGCTTAAATTTACATGAAATATCCCATTATTTTCTGCCAAGTCTAGCATTCCCTTTATGTGCATTAGATAATGTAGAAAATCAAATATTTCTTTCCTTCTGTGTATCATTCTAACCAATTTTACATTACAAGGTTTAAGAAAACTTATCTAGGCTTACCTAGACTCTTAGGGATTAACCGTTAAATGAGAAATCCCATAGAAGTGTGCAGGAATGAAAATAAAACGTTGACATAGGGAAGGATGGAGGAGCATGCCACTCCGGGATAAGTTGTCTACCCACTGGATCATCGAAACAAAAAATAAATAATTTCTTACATCACGAATAAAAATGGTTAAGAATTATCCATTCTGGTTTAGCATGAGATATGTAAACTAACAAAATAAACTAGCATGAGAAATGTAAAATCTTCCCTCTATTAATTTCAAACCAAAGTAAGCGTAAACAACGAAATTGATTGCAGTCTTTCATACGCCATACATCATTGTTGGCAATCTTCCATACAACATACCTGATTCCAGCGATTTCTGGCTTAAATTAACATGAAAGATCCCATTTATTTATGCCAAATCCAGCATTCCTTTAATGTGCATTAGATAACGCAGAAAATAAAATATTTCTTTCAAACTGTGCAGAGAAACTTACGCGAAACTCGCAAGAACAGATAAAATCTCCTTCCAACGATATGGTCCAACAAATCGAATAACCCAACTCCCAATACTTATTAAGCGCTTTCTACAGGAATGGTTGTTTTGAAGGGCGCGTCCCTCTTACTAGCAGACTTTTGTGATCATATGACTCGTGGAGACATGAGATAGGAACTTGTGAGGTCTGGAAGTCGGTCGCACCCTCATTCGAGGATGTCATTTCACCAGTTAATACTCAGACATAATACTATGCCATACAAAATACAAAACAAAAACGTGCGAGCCTATATATGTGTGCTCAAACTTGAGTTTTTTTTTTATAATACGCAATTATGTTTGACGTACCTATTTATTATGAGTTAACTCAATTCGGTTTAACGGTAGAACAATGCATTTATTTCGCAACCTGTTTTATTGGGTTGCATCTGGTGTCAAGAATACTGTTATGGCGACAGTAAAATATTTTTTCCTCTTTTGTCACCATTCACCACACAGTACGTATTGACCCGCGTTTTCATTCACATCCCGTCATTCATATTACTAAAAAATAATGATTTTTGTGCAAGGAACAACAACAAAAATGCTTCACGTGACGTTTAGCTCAGCGTAGGACAACTCAAACAAATGTGCATATTCGTAATCATTCAGAAAATAGATCGCATCGCAACAAGGGTATCGTACTGTACGCATTGCTAAGTTTGCATGCTTTTACTCGCATCGCATCACAACCATTCAATCACGGCGATCGTACGGAGGCATTCTTTGTCGATGTAAATCAGCTGTGAGTTAAACTGCTGCCGAAATCATGAAAACGGTGTTCAGGCAGAAGCCAATCGCTTTCGAGTTGAAACTTGCTTGGATGGGAGAGGTTGTGACTCAGCGAATGCGAAATAGCCGACGAGGGTGAAAACAAACATGAACCGAGAGAGTGATTCTTTGTGCACCAATTCTCACGCATGACAACAAGAGAGCGCATTGCGGCTGCACTGAATCGATGCTGAGTAGCGTCACAGGCGAGCAACGATTCATTTTGAAAATCAGCTATCCTGGTTGTCAGGATGAATTTATTTGAAAAGTCCGGTCTTTGGTCATTGCAAAGTCTTGGTGTTTTCTAAGGAGAGAGGTTAGTGGTTTAACCAGCTTAGCAAAATCTTTGATAAATTTGCGGTAATATCCTAAGATTCCCAGAAATTGTCTAACCTCTTTATCCGTTTTTGGCAATGGCCAATTTTTAATTGTATCAATTTTGTCCTGGTTAGGTCTTACACCATCTTCAGATACGGTATGTCCCAAGAATTGGACCTCTTTCCTAAAGAACTCACATTTGTCAAGTTGAATCTTCAGATTGGCCGCATTAAGCTTGTTTAGGACTCTATTCAGTTCAATCTTGTGTTTCCAGTGAGGGGGGAAATATGATTATGACGTCCATATATACTAGACAACATATTCCGATTTCCTCTCTAAGCACACAGTCCATAACACGTTGAATAGTCGCAGGTGCGTTTTTAAACCCAAATGGCATGCGGGTGAACTCGGATTTTCCCGAATTGATGGAAAATGCGGTTTTTTCGATGTCTTCATCATCAAGTTGAATCTGATGGAAGCCTGAAACAAGATCCATGGTCGAGAAATAACATGTTCTGCCAAGTTTGTCGAGTATGTCCGTTATTTCTGGTATAGGATATCGGTCACTTATTGTTTTTTCATTTAGTTTCCGATAGTCTATTACCAATCTAAATTTTCTTTGGCCTGAAGCGTCTGGCTTCTTAGACACTACCCAGACGGGTGACGTATAAGGAGATATGGATTCCCTTACGATTCCATCTTTCAGTAATTGGTCTACCTGCTTCCGAACTATTTCTTCAAATACCTTAGGGTACTTGTAAGATTTAGTATGAATAGGGATATTGTCTGTCGTTATTTTTTTATGTTTAATTTTTTGCGTGAAAGTAAGTGTATCATCCTCGCAGTATAAAACTTCTTTATTTTTGTTAATGATTTCTTCTAGGGCCGATTTTTCTTTAACATTCAGGTGAGAGTCTCTGATATTATATACTGTAGCATGGTTACTCAAAGGTATTTTTTCGATTTCATAATAATCTTTTCTGAATTCTAGTTCATTGACATTTAATTCAAGTGGACATTCTTTAGTGTTTCTTTGTACCGCCATGATAGCTTTATCCATTTTTTTTCTCATATAGTCCTGGTAAAATGGTAAAATGTTGTGTATTTATTTCGTTCTCTATTATAAAAGATCCTTTTTGTTTTACCGGTATGCTGCTGAATTGAAACTCCTGTTCGGTTAGATTTATTTTGTGTTGTTTGGGCATCATTTTTCTCATTTTGATTATTTTTCGTCCAATTTTTAATGTGTTGTCTGCTGTGTTTATGACAGCTTTAAGGTTATGAAGTGTTTCGTAACGAATTAGACCGTCGAAAAATTTATGGAAATTGAATATATAAAATTTCAACTTCTTTTTGATTTCGAAAATGTTTATGGAAGCGGATTTATTTATTATATGTTTTCCTGATATATTTGTTAAAGTAGAAACCGGTTCATCTTTACAATTCTCTATCTTAACATGTACTGGCGATATATAGTTTTTGTTTGCGCCTGTGTCAATTAAAAACTTTAGCTCGCCCTTTGTTGTAATGATTGAGACGTATGAAATATAATTGGAATTTTCCATCACTTTTCTGGTCTGTCTTTTTGAGTGATTTGAATTTTTTTTTCGTCTGTGATGAAACATTCACCATCGTCTGAGTCAAACATTGGGTCTTCCGTCATCTCCTTTGTCAGTACGTCGTCTGGTTTTTCCTCGAGTTGATTTGTCTGTTGTGCATGATTCACTTGCATCTTGGAGACGTGTGATGCATCCTCATCACTTATGGCTCTGGTTTTAAATTTTCCCGAATTCTGTTTTTGATGCCCTGATGGTTGGTAATTGTTGGTTGGAATCGCATTTTTTTTGTTTCGAAATCTGGTATTTGATTGCTGGTAGTTGTTGTATGAATTTCCACCCTTAGTACTTTGAATTTTGGAGTTATCCGAAATCTGTCTGTTTTCCATTTTTTGTCTGAATGAGACGTTTGATTGTTGTGTTGTAATTTCATGAGCCTCTTCCAGTGTCTTCGGGCGACAGCTCCGAACGTACATTGCCAAGTTTCCCCCATTTAAGCCGTCTATGTACCTCGTAAGGGTCATTGGGCTAATTAATTTGTTAACCGCTTCAGTTGAGCCCTTATAATCATCCATCTGCGCTGCTGTTGACTTTATTGCGGTATCGATGGATTTCAACTTGTGGAAATATTCACTTATCGACTTCTTCCCTTGACGTATGTAGAACAATGATTGAATGTGGGAAGTTATGTTCCGTTTATCCCCGAAAGCATTCAAAAGTATATCTTTTATTTCGTCCCACTCTCGCTTCTCCAACTATTTTTGCTTTCAACACTCGCAATATCTGTTTGTACGATGGTTCTAGTTCGAAATCTTCAAATAAATCGAGCGCTTCTTGGGTATCTTTAATCCAAGCTAGCGTCTCTCTCCTGTAGCCATTAAACTCGGAAATGATTTAAATCTGATCCGGTATTTGAAAATTTAGGAAAGGATTATGTGCCTTCTTTCGAAGGGCGTTAATCATAGCAATTAGGCTATTTTGATTATTTGTCAGCTGAGCGACTTGCGCCAACAGCTGTTCTGCGGTTATTCCTGCCGGTGCAGTAGCTGATGCAGCACTTGTTTCGGTGTTTGATTCCGACTTTGTACTGTGTAATATTTTGAACTCTACGATACCCGACTAAAATGTTTCTTCTCCTTTTGAACTAAATTCGCTTGCTTGCGTTTAATTCGCACTTGCTCTTATATGTTCAGACCGGCTTGAGTGCTCGCGTCTGTTAAATTTTCTGTTTGTGTCACCCAGAGAAATTGAAATCACTAGGGTTATTTGTCTCGCGCCCTGTTGCTTCACTTATGGACACGTTTAAATTGTGCTGTTGCGTGAATTAGGAAAGATTTGTTCGAATTCAATATTCACTCTTACTC